>JAVTVY010039527.1:0-18801 GCA_036873755.1 Hanleya hanleyi | reverse complement strand
CTTGACCTCCATACGTCTTTTTAATGGGGACCACCCGTAACAGAGGTGTGTTGATATCGCCCACGATGTGGTTGTCCACCACGTCCGAGTAGACGTAGAGACGTACATACCCGACTTCATATCCATCGGCATCTCGCCATGGTGTTCGGTGGGACCAGCGAACGTCTTTAGATCGAAACCCAACATTTGCTGTAGGATAGCACTCAGTACGACACTCGCCTTGCCGGAGACGATAAGCTGTGCCTTGTCATTGTGTGCGTTGTAATCGAAGTCCACGTGATTCTTGAAGGGATAGGCTTTGATGGGTCTTGAAGTATTCGTCACCCCCCGTAGCGCCTTATAATGCAACAGTCTTGACAGCCCACCCATGAACTCTTTGGGGGTATCGTATTGGCCTTCGGCCAGGGTGAGTCGGGTGTTTTTGCCTTCGTAGGTCACCTCGTACCACACTTCATTGGCTCGCACGTTGTACCACGAGTAAGGGTATTGGATATCCACGAGGCCACATTCCCACCGGCCAGGTAAATGTAACGGTTGCGGTAACTGGGTGATGTACTTGGCCACGGTGTTGTCAGGAAACACATCCAGCGAACTGTTACTGGGTAGGGTCAGGTAAAACATGGCGACTGAGCTGTCCTGCTGCTGCTGTTGGTTTTAATAGGTGTTCCAGGCCTTGGGTGGTTGTGTCCGGCGTCGTGTTCGTTGCGTTGACTTGCTACGTGTCACGGCTCTGGAGATGTGGGGTGTCCTGATCGAGGGTGGTTTTTTAAAGGTCTGAAAAGAAGGTGCCCGTTGTGATGGTGGTGGAGTTTTGGGGGTGACTCCGGTTCCCAGTCGGCTTCCCAAGAAGGTTGTGGTGAGAGTCGTGGTGCACGAGTCGGTGATTGCATAAAGGCCCAGCGCTGGGGGTTCCCCACCAATTCCTGTGGTACATGCATGTCTTTCAAGCCTTGAGCGAAGACCTCCCATCCTCGAGGATCCGTGTGCGACCTGCGTTTACGCATCAGATCATTCACTAAATCCGTCATGTGGGTCCCGGGGACCACCCGATTCTGTACCAGGAGTTCGCCTTTATCATTCCAAGTCATGTTAGGATTCTGTTTCATCCGTTGTAATACCAGGCCAGCTTGTTTCTCGAACGAGGCAGGTACACTCTTCAGCACTTCGTCTTCCACCCACTGTGGGGCTGTGGGGGCTACCTCACCCGGCTGTTGGAACGGTGCTGAGGTCGGCGGTCTGTCACGTGGTGGTGGTGGTGGTGGTGGTGGTGATGGTGGTGCTGTTGCTGGGGTAGACAGGGTTTTGTATTGGTCCATGAACGTCATGTACCGTTGAAGCGTCTCATTGTACCGTTGTACTTTCTCACTGTCGCTTAACCCCGGTCTCTGTAAGATCTGTTGCATCTCTCCATCGAGGGTGTTTACGGTCTTCACCGTAGGTGGGACAGGGTAGGGTGATTGGAGGTTTTGCAGGAACCGTGGTTCGACGAGGACCATTTTTTTCGTGTGGTTTATTGTCGGCCGAAGAGTCCACCCAATACTGGACCCAACACGGAAGCGGCCAACGGTGCTAAGATGGCCCCGAGAAAGCCGCCTTTCTGTAACACCTTTTTCTTTTGTGTTTGAGGGACCCGCTTCTGGACTAAGGTTCGGAGACCTGTCTTATGCTTGGCCAACTTGGTCTTCTGAGCCGGAGTCAGTGGTACGTTGCCTTTTAACAGGTTGTACCCGATCTCGCACAGACAGCGTGCAAGGTCAGGGTCCGCACCGCGTACAATGGTTCGGACTAACTCGGGTGGTGCCGTCTTCAATACACGGAGCGTGGGAGCGTGCTTCCGTACTCGCGCAGACATCCTGTACAACTAATGCTAGAACCCACAACGCTGCTCTTTTTATCTACCTCAGAGACAAAGTCAACCCTGCTGTGGTATTCATTCTTTTTATTATTCCCCATCATCAAACACACAGACCCCAGCTGGGGAGCCACTGTGGGTGTGTTTACATTATTTTTGCATGTACACGTGGTGGGCCTCTCCGGGAAAGATGCCGGTCCGTAGTCGATGGTGGTCGGGGGTGGCTTGCTTGAGGTCGAAGAGCATATACCCGTGCTGAGGGGTTGTCGCATCTTTGAAGGCTTCCAACGCAAATGGTGTGCGGCCGGGATACATCTGTCTCGCCAGGTGCAGCAGTTGAGTGGTATCTCTCAGGTTTTTGAAGACCACCAGGTAGTGGGCATTTAAGCTGATGTTCCGATGTTCTTTGTTTTACTGAACAGATTCTGCACAATGTAGATGATGCTGAGCCGTCGATGATGGCTGCCTTTGGTAAAGAGTTGGGTGACCCGTGCATCCGTCTCCGCCATGAGATCATCCAGAACCAACAAGGTGTCGGGTTCCAAATCGGCCAGGTTGGGTAGGCCTTCCACGAACGTGATGTGGGGCATTGCTGCATACGCTTCCTGCCATTCTCCGTAACACCACACAACTCGGGCAATAGGTGGGGTGATCATGCTGTCGGCGTGTTGAAGGAGCTTCCTGACGAAGTGCGTTTGCCGGAACCCGTCGGTCCTGCGATGACGCAAGTGAAGGGATGCTGCCACCCAGGGTCCATGGTTCGAGGTGTATCCGTTGTCGTGGTAACCCGCTCTTGTAAATTTCGTACGAGTGAACTGGAGTGGTGGTGGGTACAACGTCGTTCGTCGTTGTCTGTTCACTGTCAGGGATGGTGCTGGGGGTGGGTACAACGTGGGTCGTCGGTTCACTGTGAGGGATGAAATCCGGTGGGTGTTCAGACGTAGTCGATGTACTTGGTGTAGGTGTAGAGCTTACACTCGTTGTGGCTTGTACACGGGGTGTGGTGGTGGTGACTGGGCTCGATACGACTGGTGCTCTCTGTAGACCGGTTTCGCTGGTGTCTGGTGTTCTCAGTTGGTTAAGTAACGTGCTGACATAGGCTACGTCGTAAAACACACCTGCGTACAACACACTCAGCAGGGTTAGCAATAGCACCCCAAAGCCCACTTGTGCTTTGCGCGTTTTGGGAGACGCTGTCTTCAGAGGCAGCTGCTGTTTGTCCATAGCACTGTGGTCGGACGTGGAATGAAGGAGGACAGCAGTGGTGTCTGGCTTTATAGTCGTTTCACCTGGTTGGCCGCGACCCAGGAATTGAAGGAACTGGGCCAACCTTGCCATTTCACGAAATGAAACAGTTTGCCACGTCGACGTTTCGTTTTCAAAATCTGCTCCGCCGTGTAGTAGTCTTGCTGTGTTTTTACAACAGGCTGTAATTCCGTCTCGTAAAACGTCCCCAGCAACGTTTCCCCTTGGAGATCTTCCAGTTCATACACTCGCCGCTGTCGGGGTAGGCGCCGTTTAATCAGGAAGTGCTCATCGCTCCAGTTGGGCAAGTAACTTTTCTCGAACTTGCCCTTCACTTTACTGATCCGTACAGGGTCCCCGACCATGTACACCGCCTTCGTCGTTCGCTGCGATGGCCTGGGGTACAAGACACGCCGGACTTGGGCTTCATTGCGTTGGGTCACGGTAATGGGGGCTCTCTATACTCCGATGATAGGCTCGATTGTAACCACTCACAAGTTTCGGGAGAACATCGATGTACCGCCTTGTATTCTTATAGGTGAAATATTTATACATGCGGCCTTTGAATGTCCTGTTGAACCTTTCCATCACGGAAGCCTTGGTCTCGTTGTACGTATGGAAGAAAAACACCTTCTGTTTCTTGAGAAACTGTTGGAACGGTCTGTTGAGGAATTCCGTGCCTTCGTCGGTTTGCAAATATAAAGGTTTGCGCCCGGTCTTGAAGATGTCTTTGAACGCCGCTATGAGATTTGCCCCCGTTTTCGTCCGGATGGGTACCACCCACGCATACTTCGATAGGATATCGATGCACGTCAAGATATGCCGATTCTCATCGTTGTGTTTGGCAAAGGCGCTCATATCGACCAAATCCGCTTGCCACTGGGCATCTATTCCTCCCACGATGACCCGGTTCCGTAGAAAATGGCGACGGACAGATCGATGTAAGGTATAGGTGTCTTGTGTTCTTAACCAATCTCGGACTTGGGCACGTTGTACCCCCTGGGGTTTGGCCGCTCGATAGAGAGCCGACAAGGCACTATAGGCCGCCGGACTGTCGGGACTGTAGTATAAGTTATCCAACACCTTCTCCCAGCGCTTCATGGTGACAAATGGTGATGGACCCTGGCTCTATCGTTTATTTATAACGGGTATATCTTGGGCCGGAGTTTCTTTCTTATTTTCTTCGTGGGCTTCCACAGTGGCCATGGTAAATGACCAGTCCAACTCGTCTGATGATCGCTTGATAAGCACTTCATCCACATCTACCACAGCATCTTCCAATGCAGACCATAGATCAGGGTGAAGGGTAAAATGCACTGTACCTCTATCTAGCCGAGCCAATTGAGCAAAGAAAGGGCCGCGTCGGATGTACACATCGTGACACAAGTGGATGAGGTCGCCGTCCAGTTCACCAGACAACACCCGTTTGAATTTGGTCCATGGTCCAGCCCTCCCGGGACAGACGAATGTGAGCCGGGCACGGTTGTATAGGGTCCGTGTCTCCCACCACCTCCTCCATGATATCGACCGTATCCGCATACACGTGCAGGAAAACCTCGGGGGTCAAGCTGAAATACGCCAGTACTATATGCTCCGTCATGGTCAGTACGTGAATGGTACCAGATTTTACTGTCTCTCGTATTTATAGGGAGAACCCCGTGAGATCAAAGGATCAGGTGGTCATGTCACTGGGCTGACTGAGTCTAGCCGGGTAATCAATGGCATCGTCGTCGTCGGGTTCATGTAGTTGTTCATGGGGTTCAGCCAGCGCGTCCTCAATAGCACGAGCCCACCCCAACTGGTGTGATGATCGCTCGTCCGGTGTAAACAGCTGGTCCACAATAGGCACCACTTTCTCCAAGGCTGACCACCGATCGGGGTCTAGGG
This sequence comes from Hanleya hanleyi, assembly GCA_036873755.1. Lineage (NCBI taxonomy): Eukaryota > Metazoa > Mollusca > Polyplacophora > Lepidopleurida > Hanleyidae > Hanleya > Hanleya hanleyi. Next base: position 13,817 of record JAVTVY010039527.1, on the reverse strand, counting down.
TGAAGCCTCGCGTAGGGTCTTGGTAGCGGCCCAGGCGTAGGAAGAAGGTTGCACGGTATACGTAGATGGCATTGTCTATGTGGATGACGTGTCCATCGAGCTCGTCGCTCAACACCCGTTTAAATTTGGTCCAGCCGTCACGAGGTAGCGTCACCGTATTCGATAAGGTCTCAGCGGGTGACCAGCAAATATCTCCACGGTCTTCCACCAGGGTGACTTTTTCTTCATAGACGTGTAACCCCACCCGGGGTGTAAGGGGCAGGATGGCTCGTAGGACGGGTGACATGCTTGGTCCAATGTCGAACGGTGAATGACACACACCCTGTCTGACACTCGTATTTATAGTCCCCACTGTCAATACCACAGCGCCAGGGTCAATAGGGCACAGACTAGTGTGAGGCCAACCAGCCGGCGCTGGTTCCGGCGTGAGCGCTCCTGGTCCATAGCGCGAGCATCAAGGATGGCTGCCATAGTCCAGTAGTGGTGAGTGATGGCACGCCTCTCCATCGAGTGCACTCTGTGGAGGACCGCTTCTGTGAACTCGTTCAAGATCTGGCGTCGTCCCTCGTTGTCGTCGCCATCTGTAAACATGGACCGGACCACTGCTCGGTAACCCGTGAATGAATTCACCGCGGTGGCATGCTGTAAAATGCGAGTCGCACAGGGCTTGATCTCCGTCATGGCTCTGTAGAAATGAAGGTGTGTGATCCCGAGAGACGTGTTTTATAGACCATGTCACACATGCGCGCCTAGCTCTACGGGTGTAGTCCGTGATACGTACTATTCTGATGGGTTAGTCCAAAATAGAGAGCAACAACAACAAGAACGATTACAGATCAATCCTTTTATTATGCGTGATCATCATAAGAATGCATGTACTGACCTGTCTGTGGGGGTTTCCCACAATGGCGTTCACCTTCGTGTCTTTTCGGGTACGTCCGTATCTTTTCGGGTACGTCCGTGTCTTTTCGGTAAAGTCCGTGTCTTCTCAAAGTCCGGTAAAGTCCTTGATCTCCGTCATGGCTCTGTAGAAATGAAGGTGTGTGATCCCGAGAGACGTGTTTTATAGACCATGTCACACATGCGCGCCTAGCTCTACGGGTGTAGTCCGTGATACGTACTATTCTGATGGGTTAGTCCAAAATAGAGAGCAACAACAACAACACAGATTACAGATCAATCCTTTTATTATGCGTGATCATCATAGGAATGCATGTACTGACCTGTCTGTGGGGGTTTCCCACAATGGCGTTCACCTTCGTGTCTTTTCGGGTACGTCCGTATCTTTTCGGGTACGTCCGTGTCTTTTCGGTAAAGTCCGTGTCTTTTCGGTAAAGTCCGTGTCTTTTCGGATCGGTGACGTCCGTGTCTATCATCCGGGCACTTCGCGTCTGCGCCTGCATTGGGTATGTATCAGGGTCTTCATGTGCGCGCGCGCAATGCGGCTCAGTGGTACACTAGTACACCAGTCTCGATCCTCGACTTGGGGTAGAGTGTGCTAAAAATAGATTACCAGCTAGCGTGCTATAAAAGAACACTTGTCGAATAGAGTGAACATCTCAGGAATAAAGAATCTCGGTATTGTTGACAAGATCATCACAGGCTCAATTTGGAGAATGCTCGAGAGTAAACCCAACATTCTAGAAGCAAATGAGTATCTGGCAACGATACAAGCTCACCTGGAATCCTGGGGCAATGATGCATCCAACCTGATGGTGGTGGAGAGGATGTTCACCGTTGAAGAAAGAAATATGCTTAGTGTTCACCAGGATGATGTATATTGAACGTATATGAATTGGACGTGCTAACACAAAACACTCTGGAGCTGTTGATGCATGCCCTTCTCCTGATCCCTGAGAGACAGGCGAAATATCAACTTCCTAGAGACAAGTATGCAGATATAACAGAACAACAGAAGAACAGAAGAACCAGGCATCAAGCGTACCAACAACAAACATTGCTTCTGAGCGGGACTTCACCATTTTGGATATGCTGATGAGGAATAAGCCAGCAGCATCTGTGCTACTGTTTGAAACCCTCATCTTATGGATCAACAACAGAACAGCAAGTTGGTTAGATGACAAACGACCTGTGGAAAGGGCAAAACTTATGAAGGCAGCCGGCGATAATGTGCCAAGAGCTCGCAAATTTTGTCAAGCCTGCAAAGAGACTATTTGAGCCCAGACACTTAAGATGTTGATGGAGAAACAAGCAGCCAAAGCTGATGCCGAGAAGAAGTGTCACGACAGGAAAGTGTTACTGACCAACACCATCTCAGGGGTTGGAGGGGATTGGACAACAATCGAATAGATCGATGTCCAAATTTCACGAGGTAGGAATTGTTTTATCAGTCAAAGACTGTCAATGCGAAACGCGTTATATTAGGGATGAACAGCTTATCGACCATTCGAATGCAACTGTAACAGATGTACCAACTGTTAACCAGCCTGCTGCACTGAGAAGTTGGATTCCCGACAAAACCAATTTCTCGAGCATAATGTGAAGGCCAAAGAACGCATTCAAAGGTCCTGACATGCTCGTATTATACAGTGCTAGTAGGATAAGCTGCCTGGTCTGCTGAAGAACCCAGAGGACTTGGTGGGGTTGCATTTCATTCAAGTGTGCAGAGGACGGAGAAGAAACATCACAATGCTTCGATGTCGTTATATCCGTGGCAAAGAAGATGCTTCCAACCCTATAAAAACAGAATATTATATTAAGTATGATCTTGATAATAAGGTTATCAGCTGGAAATTCCCATTACTGTAGGACTTGAAAAAGGTGATCTTCTCGTTGTTTAAATAGCATTTGTCATCATTTTGTTGTTGGTGTGAGTTGTACTCAACATTGCGTAATTTTGACATCACTTATAATATCATCAGCATGGGTGGCAATGGGGGCCACAAAGTTGGAAGATATTTTGCAATTGACTCCTCCTCTCCTGTTGGTGTGAGTTGTGCCCAACATTGACATACTTAATTAGATTCTTCTTCATCATACAATGTAATAACATCGAGAAAATAAAAACCGTATCAAATTAGAAGATTCATATTTTTATTCTACTTGTTGGTGTGAGTTGTGCCCAACATTGACACCATAATGGTTTTACCTGCATGAACATGAGTGTATTAATCGAATATTATGGATCGTCTTGTTTCTTGGACAGAACGGTTGTTGGTGTGGGGCCCATTTGGGACGTGGCAAACTCGCAACCGCCATATCGTAATTGACTCAGTCCGACCTTAACTGTTTGTGTGAGTTGTGCCCAACATTGACTTCATTGATTAGATTCATGTTCATTGAACATGAATGTAAAAAACATAAGAAAGTAAAATCATAACGAATAACCAGACTCATCTATTCACTCCTTGTTGGTGTGAGTTGTACCCCACCCATCAATTGGTTTTATCTCCATGAACATAAATATAAAACGGTATCAAATAATTTGGATTAGATTCTTATTTATGAGTCAACATGATTGACCATCTTCATTAATCATGCATGTGATAACATTCAGATAAACCATTATCAAATAATACGGAATTGTCCCATTTATTTTTACAGCATGGCTGTTGATGTGGAGCATGAGTGGTATTGGGACTGATTGTGAATGTTGCCCCCACCACCATCGCCAAATTAGCATCATTTCTCCTTCATTCAATTTTCCTATACTTTGATGTTACGCAAGATTATCTTCTTTTGTAGTACGAGAAATCTCCCATTTACATAATTATAATTAGATTATCTTCTTATGTAGTACGAGAAACCTTCCATTTACATAATTATAATTAATTAATAATAATTATTAATAATTAACTGCATTATTAGAATATGTTGCCTGCAGGGTAGATTCACAGATGGAATATGTTGCCTGCAGGGTAGATTCACATATGGTCTATACATTCAAGTGTTTCTGTCGTCTGGATAATGAAGAATAATGCATATAATTTCTCCAAAAAGAAGATTCTGACCACGAATTTTCTATTAATAATCAGCAATTTTAAAGATAATTTATTCAAATTTATGCAGATTTATGTAAATTAATTGACATTTGCTAACTGAAGGATAGGTATAATGTTAATTTATACTATTACTAGTAAACAATTAATGTATATATGCAAATGAGTTGAAAAATGTACAACTAAATGAAATGTTTAAAATAAATATTATAACTATAACAAATCAAGAATATTTGTGGAAAAAATTATGAAAATCGACTGAATATTTAGCGACATACAGTGATTCAAAGTTGAAATACATTTATGCCATACAAATTTGGCTTTTTCCTATGCCTCCATTATAAACAGTTGTCCCCCTTTTCTTGCCATTTCCGTCACTTTAATATGCTCCATCTATTACAACAAAGACTGGATAGATTTTAATTCTGTAATTTTTTTTATTCTTTTACAGGAACTGACTTTCAGACGAGCCATGTAGAACGAAAATTAAATAACATTCTCCCTGAAGATATTTCATTTTGGATGTTAACCAACTTTGTAAGCAAAGTCGATACAAATATGCAAATGATATGCAAATTAGCTCATAAATATTAACCAATGAAAAACATTTTTTAAATCTACTATAACCAATATCCACAGCAAACAAAATCATGATGTAGTGGTATTAAAATAGATGTCTTTGCAATATGAACACCAAAATCAGAAGTATAACACTTACAATACAACTGTTTGACTTCAATTCAAATGCATATTGCCTGTCTCATCTTACATAATTACAAGTAAATTATTAAATCCATGCAAAAATATTTGAACACAGGTTGATTTTATCAATCAAAAAAAGGACGAAAACATAGTTTTGGGTGCAAATTTGATACATATATGCAAATGATATGCAAATTAGGAGCTTACTATTAACCAATCAGGATCTTTGAAATATTATTTTAAAACAGTGACACTTCAAGTATAGGTGACCCAAAAATTATGAAAATTGAGCAAATATTTAACGATATCCATCGTTGAAAGTTGACATTCTTTTGTGCCATGGGATTTGGGCATTTCCCATAGGCTCCATGTTAACGGGATGTCCCCCAAAAATCGTCATTTTCGGAACTTCAAAATGGTTGACATCAGCGAATAATGGATGGATTTTCATTCTGTAAAGTTTTGTCTTCTATTACAGGTTCTGGCTTTCAAATGAGGTATACATTGTATGTATGTGATGATTTTTTTTTGGTGTAAAATGCCTATTAATAGACCTCCAGATCCCTTTCAGTTCATTGACATCTCTGACAATGCATATTTGGGGTAGGAGTATTGTCCTGAACCTGATGACGTAGGCCGATTCTGGACAGAGATTAGTCATGGTGAAAATAAACGACCCCTACACTAAAGAATGAGTCAACATCGACGCCGAAATTTCGATGGAAGAACGTGCGTAATACTGGAGATTCATTCACAAATAACCAGGTTGTGATTTTGGACAGAGCGAGAGAGCACATGGTGACAGCTAGCAACCACAACACAAAAAAGATGGGTCAAAAAAGATCACAGATTTGGCCGCCATCTTAAATTTTGTCAGAATCGGAACACAAGCTAACAAGTGTCCAACTACGAGAGGTACAGTCTTCCAGTTTGCTGTGTTATATTGTACAAAAACAGCTATTTCGGAAGTATGACAACCGTTTGAGCGAGGTAACGTAGATACAATAGTTTTGCCGCTATTCTCAAATTACAAGCGTATAGTCCGTCATTCATAATCCAGCCTTCGTCCATTAGAGAATATCCGCGTCCATAATCCAAAGACCTATTCCATTTCCATATAACAGTATTAGCACCAAATTCAAAAAGACAAAAGTATACATAAACATAGGCTTGTTTCCTACAAAGGCTTGTTCACCCAAATTTGCGAATTAACGCAATTCTGGTAACGGATTCTCTTTGAAGTTATGATCACTATACTTGGAGGCCAATCACGCTCAAACTTCACATACACATTGGACACATCGAAAACTAGTGCATGATGAAAACTGTTTGTGACTCGTTTCCTCTAATTCTTCTAAACCCTACTTCTCTGGCATCACTGAAACAATCGACACAAAATTTGGCACACACAACCAATCGATCAGGGTCTCTCAAAAAGTTGCCCAGTAAAACAAAAGGCCGCTGACGGGCAATCAAAATCGTTGGATTTTGCCGTGTGACCAATAATGTTAGGTGCGACGTTAAACTTCAAACAACCCACCAACCAATCATGTAACGGATTTGAATAGCGAAGGTGACGAAATATATCTTATATGATATGGAGATCATGAATACGGAAGAAATTTGCTCCTACGTCACGTGGTTTGGCCGCCATCTTGAGTTTCAACAGAAACGTTACACATCTTGTTCTAAACCCTACTCCGCTGGAACCAATGATGCAATCAGCACGAAATGTGCTACACATAATCAGTGGATCGGGATCTCTAAAAAGAGAAGTTGTTCCGTAAAAATAAAATTGCCGCCAGCGGCCAATCACAATAACCGGATTTTCAAATAAATGATTTGAACGGGGAAAGTGACGAAATAAATGTTATATGATATGGCGATCATGAATATGCGAAAATTTTGCTCATATGTCACGTGGTTTGGCCGCCATCTTGATCCATTGATTATGTGTACCAAGTTTCGTGTTGGTTGCTTCATTGGTTCCAGAGGAGTAGGGATAGGAAGATTTTTTTGAAAACGGGGCAAATCCGTGTGTATGTATGTGTGTGAAGTTTGACCATGATCGACCGAATGGTTGCTGAGATTTAGCAATCATAAAATCAGGGAGAAGAATAAAAGCGCATTTCGAGCCCTATTGACCTTGCGGCGCAATGCGCAGAGGATAGTATAGTAACAGTATATTGACTCACATTTAGTAGTATAAAAGTGGATTTCGAGCCCTATTGACCTTGCGGCGCAATGCGCAGAGGATAATATAGTAACAGTATATTAACTCACATTTAGTAGTATAAAAGCGCATTTCGAGCCTTATTGACCTTGCGGCGCAATGCGCAGAAGATAGTATAGTAACAGTAGTATAAAAGCTCATTCAGCGGCCATCTTGGATTTACCCCGTTTTCAAAAAAATCTTCTGAACTCTACTCCTCTGGAACCAATGAAGCAATCAACACGAAACTTGGTACACATAATCAATGGATCAGTCTCTCAAAATTCTATTTCAGAGGTTGCTCCGTAAAAGAAAATGACCACCCGCGGCCAATCAAAATGGTCGAATTTTCAAGTAACGGATTTGGACGGCGAAAGTGAAGAAATATATGTTATATAATATGGCGATCAAGAATATGCAATAATTTTGCTCCTAGGTCAGGTGGTTTGGCCGCCATATTGAATTTTATTAGAAACGGAACACATCTTGTACAGGCTACAACTCTAGAACTACGGGAGGTACAGCATTGCAGTTGCTCGATATCAAACCAAATAGTCAACAACTCCAGTCGCCCCGAACATAAAGATTCATTTAAAGCATTCCGCCGCATTCGCATGGCGGTCTACCGGAAGTTTTACCATGGCTACATGGGTTGAATTATCGGAAAAAAATAAATGGATGTAGTCAATTATTTTTCTTTCGTTCAATTCTTAAAAAATGGCGTGTTATCACTTCTAAAACGAGACTGAATATCGTACAATTAGAATAAGGTTTATTCTGTGGTGACGCATCCCCCCTTAATTAATGTACAACTCAATGTTAGTATTAATCGAATTGAATGTTCAGACTGTCTGTCAGGATTGTCTAGATCGTCTAAAATGTGTAATTTCGGAAGCCGACCCATAGCTGCTCGCAGCTCTAGTTATCTTTTTGTTTGTTCGAATTAATCTTTCTTGGAGCTCCCTAGGTTTGAGTTTTGCTTTGTTTGTTTTTGTCTTGGTCAGCCCGGCTGGCTTGACGTTGACCACCATTTTCCTTGTGTGGATAGATGGCGCTGTGTTGATTATAACATTGTCATACGTGGCTTTTGGGTCTTCGAAGGCACTGTGTTAATATATAGCGCGGGCTACTGTAAACGGTTCACAAATGTTATTATTTTTTATTTGAGTGTTTGGTTGTTCGAATTAATCTTTTCTGGAGCTCCCTGTGTGGGAGTTTTGTTGTGCGACTCCCTAGGTGGGAGTTTATAATTACTTTTTTTAGTGCTATGACAAACAAACTGTTGGAGAGGCCACTTTATTGTATCAATGAATGACATCCCATTTGAAATTATAAAAATATTCACTTAATTTTGTAGAAGCAGAGACAGGTATCTTATACAGAATCGATTGTGAGTCTTGGTAAGCGGGACCGACGGGTGCCGAAAGCCCTTGAATAAGCGGGTCTCATGCCGCTCGCGGCCCTGTACACACCGTGCCAGTGTTACCCTGGAGTATACGTAACAAACCGTAACTTGTGGGGTCAAATTACAATGCATAAAAGAAAACTGGGAAGAGGTTCCGACATACTGACAGAGCCACATGACTTCACAGTATAGTCTTCTGGTTATCCTATTCTAAAGCACATACCAAGAATCTAACGATTCGTGATAGGTGTTGTACCTCAGGTATGCTTTCGGTGTACCTGTTCATGTGGCAACTTGGATGACATGACCACACGGCCCCTAGCACCGGCATTTAAGCGGTATTAGATACAAATCTAGAGAGCTATGATGGACATGCTTCTATATTGGGGATTGCTGAGCTGTGTCGCCGTGACAACTCGTACACTGGAGATTTGTGAGCTCTGTCGTCATCAGAGGTCACATTTTATTTCATATCAGATATGCCGTTTATGAAAATTACGTCACTGTGATGTCATCATCACGGCCGTCTTGGATGTTTGAAACATTTTCTAGTCTAGTTTAGCTTGGGCCAAAGATATAGTGTGGTAAGTTTCGGCCCTCTAATTTTAGTGATAGTGAAAATATATAAGGGACATTTTCCGCCCCTCCCCCAGGCTGCGGTATACCCGAATGGCCCGGAACAGATAGGATTACAACAGTCAATGTATATTATATAATAAAGAAAAGAAGGAAAGAACATAGTGTAGAGCTTCATGCACAAAAAGTATTAGCAAATCATTATTAACTTTCAGGCAAAACATTCATATAACGGTTCATAAGTCATAATAGCATATAGTATGGTTTTATATCTATAGCTGTTGTTATTCATAGGTTGACGAACCTCAAATTTTGCTAGTACACTACTGGACAAACACACCATGAATGCCCCATTAAAAAGCCATTAAAGTCGAAAAATTTAATCAATTTGACCATTAATTTTTTTGCACTGCCATCAATTGATAATCGTATGATAAATTCAGTGTCCTTAACTGGCCGTTAATATTAAATTTCATGGCCATTAATTTCAAAAGCACCACGCTTAATGGCCATAGAGAGGAGTATAATGGCCATTAATGCATACCAGCTGCTATCTTATAAAATTCATTGCCATGAATATGCAGTAAAAATAATTATTGACCATGAAAAAAAAATCTGATGGCCATGAACTTCACAGTACCAACATTGATGGCCATGAAAATCTGATTAAGTATGATTAATGGACATTGAGGACCATGAAAATCTGATGAAGTATGATTAATGGGCATCAAAACCAATGTACCAAATAATATATTACTTCATGGCCATTATTTATTTTATCTTGGTAAATACTGTTTTTCATGGCCACTAGATCTGGCATGGGATAGGAACACATTGATTCAAGACTAAAACTACAAATTGATGAAGTCTATATAAGATTCAATTGATGAAAAAAACATAGTATGTTGTGGTCAATACATTAATAAGGACTCAGTCAGGTAAGAGTGTTAAGTTGCAAGTGTTACTCTAGAATGTCTCATTCTCCCACTATTACAGCTACTACAGCTTAAATGTGAACTTTCTGTGATTGGATTATTAGGGGTATTACCGAATTATCATTTTCAATTTTATTCAGTAGTTACTAATATGGAGACAAATTGCAAATATATTTCAAACCATAGGCCACATGTAGCTTTAAATAGTCATTGTATGAGCATTATATTGATGAATGGATGTCAATTCATGCATATATGTTAGGGTCGTCCGGAATAAGCAAACTTAATTTGATCAGTAATTTTTCGAAATTTGACCAGAGACATGTTTACAATGTTGTAACATAAGAACATTTTGACCAGACATGTCCGATGCAGTGATTGGAGTTTTCCACATTTATCTGGAATTCCAGATTTTTGACAAGTTTTGTAACCATGTTTTGTACATGTAAATGATACACAAAATCTCTGCAGATGCCGGGCTGCTATTTCAGACTCTGCATATAGATCTATTTGTCTCTGTCATGTTGATGCTGCTCGGCATGCACTGCAGCAAGTCAATTAGCAAAAATAACAGTAATTATATTACTTTCAGTCTCTCAATGAACAAGACATAACGAATCTGTCTGGTATAAGATAATCTTATAATGTATTGTAATTCAGAAACCAAATAAAATTACCATCTCTGGCTGTGACAAGTGGGGCAGACAGGATGGAAACCAGATGATAGGACTTACTTTCAATGTTTCTGGGTTGATCATCAACACAGTACAAGTTACTTTCTTTGTCTAATTGAACACCACTAATCTTATACTAAGCTACCTTGGCAAAGCATGAAATTTTATCCAGTTGTTTGTGTTCCAAAAAGTGATCAATGCATCCAAATGACGAAGTTGTTGAGGATGTGGAAGGTAGAAGAGAAACAATCATACAAGATACAGTTTTTGCCTGTGACTTGGTGATCTTACCAGAGGAATACACAATACAGCGTCTTGTTTTGGGATGACGTTGAATATGTCTGTGACACTTCTTTCCGTGGAGGTCTAGATTTTGGAGGCTGTACTGATAATCACCCCCAGCCCGATTGTAAGCAGATATTAATTCATGTGCATCTCGCTGAGAGAGCTTACATGAAGTAGTGCGACAAGCAGACAACACAGGAGAGAGCATGTTGTCATCTTCTATAGCTCCAGCATCAACAACGGATGGCGGTAGTTTACCGGTCACATGCATGAACTGGCACCAGTCGTATATCAAATAGGTTTCAGTTACAGTAGCCTCTGTGCACCTCTTGTTTAGCGCGCGCTGACATAGCCAATTGTTAAAGCACTCAAAGACAAACATCCATGTAGAATAAACTGGCCCACATCTCTCAAGAACATCAACAACATGATGCAGGAGCGTAGTAATATTCTGCATTGCCAACGGGAAATCCCTTTCAAGGAGTGCTAGACATACATTATGCTCTTCTCTCAAAACATCCAGCTTACCGGAACTTTGTTTCCCTGAGCAAAGTTGACTCACACAGTCAAGAAAACGGAATAGTGTGGTTCTTTGTTTTACTCCAAGCATGCCGCGCAGACAGTACATCAGCATTTCCTGTGTTGCTAACTGAATCCAATCATGCTATTTCAAAGAGCCTGTGCTTGTCAGAAAACGCCCCGATTTCCGTCCGAAGCCTATCGGTACTCTAACCGTTTCAGCCCTGTCATCAGCAGTCCACAGTTCTTTCTTGGATAGAACAAACGGAACTGAAGTTCTAGATTGTACATCTGTCTCCATAGTTTCTTCTCCAGTGAAACGACCCCACTGATTCTCAGCTGAAAGTATTTTCTCTAGATTATCTTTGAATTTCTTCCCTGTAATTGTGTTCGTCAAAGTTTGTACCACATCTTTAATTGTATGCATGGCATCGGGAAGTGTGTCTTTCGTTTTATCATGACCGGCTAGAGATGACAGAGCATAGTCTCCTTTACAGCCAGTATCCTGTGCCAGTTTGATAGCTTTTGCCTTCGTTGCTGCTCCAGTGAAGTTCCTGCGATAAATTTTCTCCTTATCCGCTGTTCACTTAAGTGGAGGTTTTGGTGAATCCCGTGATTTATCGCGAAAGTTGTTTGCATCTGTTCTCAAAGGATGCTTGGCAGGTAAGTAAGTTTCGGTTTCCAACATATATCATTTTACTCAAAGGTTTGCAATAGTTGCCTTTGAGATGACACCAATGACACGCCGCATAACTTCCACTCCCCTGAAAAAGAAAGAGCTTACATACATGTAGGCCTGGATAGTCGAGAACATACAACAGAAGTTTAACCTTGACTTGAATTAGTGCATTATCATATAAGCACTATATGCTGGGCACTCCGTTAGGAAAATCAGTTCATCGACCAGTATTTCAACATATGGTTGTACATTTTTAGCTTCAGATTTGCCACCTGGTATTTCCAGCCAGAAATATGTTACTGAAGTTATTTCGCTGATGACGAGGAAGGTTCAACAGAGTTAGTTGCAATGGGGTCATCGAGTATTGAACTCCTATGTTGTGATATGGATTTACTCCATCCATTTCGAATGCGAAAGTAAGTCCCATCTTATCACAAGAAAGAACTCGTTTGCAGAGTATGCCTCTCTCCAGATGGGAGCATCATGAATATCCCACATGTCCACCCTTTCAGATGAATCGCCACTGTGAGCCTGTACAAGTTTGGCCAGGTTGGCTTCTCCATATAGTCTTGCCAGCCGAGGTCCCATTGGTATGTAGATGAAAGTCTTAACGGCAGTGCTTCTGTTTGTAATGTATCGACTGGACTCGCAGACGGGGCACATCTCCAGATTTCCATACTCATACTTTGGACTGTTGCGAAACACAACCCAGTCATTGGGACAAACATGGAATCTTTTCTTCTCTGTTAAATACGGTTTGACCATACGCTTTGCCTGTTTGTAGTTTGCCGGCCAATTGACAGTTGTAGGGTGGTAGAGTTTTTGTAGCTTCAGTGTCTTTTCGAAGGCTGTCTTACTCATTGATGGATGCGACGTCAAAATATCAAAGTTTAAAGTCAGTGACTGGAGAACTGTGAATTCATCATTGAATCGTTCAACTGCAATGGCCTGATTATATAGACGTTTATCATATACAAATGCCCAATCGCTTGTAGGCTCTGAAGCGTCAACTACCTCGTCACTATCATCATCCGTATCAGGGCTATATTCAGACATATTGTCATCAGTATCATCATTTTCATCATCAGATGAATCAGAACCCTCTTCATCAGGCCTTCAGAGAATAAAAGAATTTGCATTAAAATCATGTTACATCTCTCCTTGAAACTTAATCAGTTGAGACAGTCCCATTATAGCAGCTTCCACCCAAGTTTGATGACATTAGGTTCAGTCGTTTCAGAAATATCTTGCATAGATTGGTGGACAGACGCACAGACGGACTGACAAAGAAATGACCAACGATGACCGAAACTCAAATCAGTTCTGAATACCGTCTCATATATTTTTTTCCAACCAAGTTTGATGACATTTGGTTCATTAGTTGTAGAGATATTTTGCAGACAAGATTAGTTACATGTAGCTGTAGATTGGTAGCGACTGATGAACTAATGGCCAAAGAAGACCGAAAATTCTTGTAAGACCGTCCCATATGCATAGAATCTTCTACTCAAGTTTGATAACATTCGATTCTTTAGCTGTAGAGAAATCTTGCAGACAATGATATGTGACTGACAGACAATGGACAGAAAACACAAACAGTTCTCTCTATTAAGGGAGAATACCAGAAAGTGCAATATATTACCCAATCTTAGTAAACCCCGATATAATATCACGGAATATTATATCTGAATTCAGCGCTATATAAATCCAATGCAAATTTGAAACTACATTTGATAGCCAATCAGATGGCCAGCTTGTTGAAACAATTTCAAAATCAAGAAAATATCAAAACATTGGGCCGTGCGATGACGTTAATCTCCATGAATAAAAGTCCATCATTGTCAGTCAGAGACAAAAGTCGGAGACTGTCG
>JAVTVY010039526.1:0-18703 GCA_036873755.1 Hanleya hanleyi | reverse complement strand
TGGTGTGATTTCAGTTCTGTCTTATCTGGAAAGTACAGCATTGATCAATTTGCCTACATCAACATGCAGTGTGTGAGCTCAAATTTACAGGCATAGATTTTCAATAATGAATGAAACCCAACTCTTCTTTATGTATTTATGTTGCGATTGCATTTCATTTTTCGCTTATATGCTCTCTGTACGCAAATATAAGAAAAATAATAAATGCGTATTAAGATGCTTCCAAATTGGAATAGAATGACTTACTTAGATTAGCCTCAGTCAGTTGTATTGATTGAACAAATTCATTGAGATCTATTTGATATAAATTGAGAGGAACCACGAATAAGCCCGTTTAGTTTGAGTAATTATAACTACACTGTAATGTACTCTCCATAAAGAGTCCTGTGTATATAACGAGAGGGAGGGGGGCAATGACAGAGTTGAACGGACAGATTTGTAAACATACGATACGTTAGTCTTCATATGCCCGCTCCGCTGGTTAATAGGTCGCTTCACGCCTAATTAATTCTGGACACGCGTTATCCGTTCAACCCTTGCTTCATTCAGTTTGGGGCTATACGGTTTTCAGTGTCCATTTAGTGTGCGGGTTATTCCCCACCAATGTGGGTCAGTAAATCACCCTGGTAACGACCTGTTTTACAAGCGTCCGTCCAATCATCGGGCTGAGTATTTGAAAACCATATAGAAACTGCATCGGTCAAATTATCATTTTAACGGCTGTCATCGACGAGAGAAGTCCTGTTTTGCAGAGTGTTCTCTATACAATTTCCATGAAAGATATCTGTAATATTCTTGTTTGCAAGAAGGATTAATCATTACGCAAATAAATGTGTTATATTATTTTTCATTAGTCGGAAAATTGCTCTGCGTAATAAATACGGTTCTATAATTCTCTCGCTTCCAGAGTAAGATCAGCGGTTGCTGAAGCACTAAATTGGAACACTGTTCGGTGAGTTGATATATTTTTCCACTTCAGATGGCATTTATTAATTTAAATACATTCAAGCTAAAACTTTCTAAATATACCATGTACTGTTAAAATTATCAAATTGACATCGGCCAGTCGTGTTGAACACCAGCCGAACCTTGTATACCGCTCTGGCGTCGATGCGTGTTAACAGCAGAGTTCATGTTAAAGCTAGGAAAACGGTACGGATAGATCTGATGACCAGTAACTACAATATTTAAGCCACACATACAGTTTAAAACTGATGTTTGTAAGTATATTATTAAAATCTCAAATATACAATATAAATATTTATAATATTTAAATGAAGATCAGGTTCTCATAGACTTTCAATTGCGCCCAAACGATTTCATATATACTTGATGATGAAGTTGGTCAGATATACTCAATATAGGTGCTCATATAAATACATGGTTTGCAATTTACATCATGTTTTATCCGTTTCTCATTATACGCTCAAGTTTCTTTTTTTTTAGTGCAGTTATATACAAGGGTCATCCTCCTTGGCGTATATGATAAGATTAACATACTGTCATAATTCATACGATATGTAATGCTGTCACAAAAAGATGATTATTATTAGCATTATTTTATTTCTATTTCTGTACAAAGTGGGGGGGCGATTAAATCTTACTTACCATATATGAAGGTAGATGTTATGAGGAACTTTTCCACTGGCAACTGTTTGTATGCCGTATATAATTTCAGTATTCTACGGGTTTAGAATTACTTTCGCATTCACGAAACGTCCATAATGAGCTTCATCCCAGCCGTATTTTTTAGAGTTAAACTGTCATTGTAAGCACACCGATTTGTTTTGATATCTATATATTTTCGTATTAGCCACCAGCACATTCTACACATGCACGTACACACTCTCCTTCCAAACGAAATGTCGATTATACATATATAATTGCTTTGTACAGCTAATTGAGATGATCTCTGGTTTAAGATTCCACTATTCATACTCTTAGTTCAAAATTATTGATGTATGAGAAAATGACCTCGTATTGTCAAACCATCGGAATGTCCTATAATACATCAGTCAGCAGAATGCTACAGTTATCGACATTCAAACGTAGACAGAGAGATTTAAATTAGTAAACATATCGATTGCCATAATACATATAATAATCATAAAAGCTAACCTAGGATCTTAGAGTCACAATTCTTCAGCATGATAGGTGAACCGCCCTCAGTGTCCATACTCAATGTTGAAAATTAAAGAATATATAGGCAGTAGAAGGGGTATTTTCTCCATGAGCCCTGGCATGTTAATAATAAAATTATGAATTCTGAATCTCACTGACTAATCAGAATACGGATAACAAACAGCCAATGAATTAACCAATGAAAAGGCATGGTTCACATCACGGTTGCGGTTAAAGGATGACCCTCTTCGTTATTTCTCATTTCTCTCCAAACCTTCAAAGACGAAAGACATGCATGTGTTCTCTCCGCGATTTTTTTTTGCTACAATTAGAGGTGTCCACATATCAAGTTTACAAGCACTCTCTTTGTCCTTTGTAGATATACCGAGTAAAATCTGTGCATTACTATAGACCATCATCCTAACAGTGTATCGGAGGAACAGTTTCTTATCCTATTACAATTTACTCTTGCAACAAACAGTACAGGAGTGGTGAGTCTCAAGCTATACCTAAAGTTCGGGTACAAGCGATTTCGTTCGATCAGTGAAATAAGAAGAGAATAAAGCATAGTCATCAGATCCACCAATCAAGTTGCATAGTTCACGACTGATATATATTTTTTCATATTCTTCCAGTTCATTTCATTGTTGGACGTTGACGTGGAAAGACGTACCCAAAAACCTCTCATCATGGAATCGACATACTCCTGCGATATGTGTGATACTTCCTTCACGAAGCCGAGTCTTCTACAAAGGCATAAACGGATGGCGCATGCCCAATGCGCATTTTCTTGTCACTTGTGTTCCAAAACGTTTAACAAGAAATTTAATCTAGACCGTCATATGGTTCGACATACTAGCGATGATCAGCACGAGTGTCCAACCTGTCGGAAAGTATTCAGTCGTCCCGATAATCTACAGCGGCATCTCGTTCAGCACGGAGGTGGCAAACGACCTTCTACTTCAGCTAACAATGCACCGCGCAAACAACCCAGGTTAGATGACCCGAAACAGTATTACGATGTGAGAGTTCTGAACGAAGCGTATATGGCCAAATTCAAAACGAGAGCCAAAACTTTTCAAGTTACTTTTAAAGATATCGAGGTAGAAGGCATATCGGACATCCTGCTCACTCTCCGGAAAATGCTCGCCTCTATCATGGATGATGTCACGGCAACTATGGCTCCTCAAGATTACGTCCAACTATCTGTACAATGCCCCGAACTCGATTTCCCGATCGTGGTCCCTTTTGTGAGACTCGAGGATCTCTCCGTGGACCTATTTTTTGCAGAAATCGAAAGGGTTCTACAGTCTTACGAAGAGTTTATCTTAGACAGTAACCTGGAACTTCAAATTATTCACGCGGCCATGCCTACCGGTGGGAAGGGGAATAAGTGCAGATACGTGGACTTGGAAAAATTTCTTAAAGAAAAAAAGTGTATTGTACGCATAAAAAACAGAGATAGCCTTTGCTGCGCCCGCGCTGTTGTTACCGCCAGAGCGAAGTTGGATAAACACGAGAAATGGGCCAGCATTCGCGAAGGCTGTTTCATTCAACGCGACTTGGCCTTAGCGCTGCACAGAGAAGCTGATGTACCGAAAGGTATTTGCGGACTAGAAGAAGTCAAACTGTTCCAGTCTGCTTTGCCTGGATATCAGTTGAACGTAGTATCCAAGGATCATTTCAACGCTATTATTTATTCCGGACCCGACGCTGAGAAGAAAATTTATTTATATCATCACGAATCGCATTTTGATGTGATTACCTCCATGCCTGCCTTCCTGAACAAAAGTTATTTCTGCCCTCAATGTTTGAAAGGGTACGATTGTAGAGAGAAACACAAGTGCAACAAAGTCTGCGGTTGTTGTTTCAAAATCCACGAAGAGGATGACACCGCCGGATGGATTCCTTGTTCTAGCTATAACGGTTATTTCAAAGGTCAACTATGCTTCAACAATCACAGGCGTTCCACGGTAAAAGGCAATTCTACCTGCAAAAACTATTACCGGTGTTTAAAATGCGCCAAAACGATCAATAAATTGAATAGAGAAGACACCCATCGGTGCGGGGAAACGTTCTGCCACACTTGTAAAGAGTATGTCCTGCAAGGTCACCTTTGTTATATGAAACCGGCGAAGACGGAAGTTGGTCGAAACAACACGGCTGGCACGAAAATTGAATCCTTTGTGACCACTGAACCGAAAGAGAATGATGATGTCACGACATACATCTTCTATGATTTCGAGAGTACCCAAGATGGCGGCGTTCATACACCCAATTTATGCATAGCTTTTAAAGTGTGCGAAACTTGTCTTTCGGATGACAAGGAAACATGCGAACATTGCGGTGAGCGGGAACACGTGTTTTCGGGGGTGAATACTCGAGTCGAATTCTGTCAGTGGTTGTTTTCCGAAGACAACAGCGGGTCCACATGCATTGCACACAATTTCAAAGGCTATGACTCCTACTTTATTCTGAGTTACCTGTACGATAATGCAATTTTACCCAAAATAATTTTAAGCGGTACTAAAGTAATGTCGATCCAAGTACCGGCATGCTACATGAAATTTATAGACTCCATCAATTTTCTTCCGATGGCGCTAAGTAAACTACCGGGCACATTCGGGATAAAAGAATTATGTAAGGGACATTTTCCGCATCTGTACAATTGTGTTGCCAACCAGAATGCCCATCTATCTCATTTACCTGACGCCAAATACTACAATCCTGATAGTATGAAACCTAAAGATCGAACCAAATTTTATCAGTGGTACGAGGCTCACCGAAGCGACGAGTTCAATCTCCAGGGCGAATTATTAAAATACTGCAGATCGGATGTTCAGATTTTGAGGGACTGCTGTTTGCGGTTTAGAGAACTCTTCATGTCCATGACCTCTTCGGGAGAGAGGGACCCGGGCATCGATCCATTCAAGTCCTGTATTACTATCGCTTCCGCGTGTAACATGGTCTTCAGAACAAAGTTTTTACAGCCGCACACTATCGGTATCATACCACCGCATGGCTATCACCCGGAACAGAAGCAGTCTATTACGGCATTTCAGTGGATGAAGTATTTAAGCCATACACAGAAGATTAGAATCCAACACGCCAAGAATGGGAAGGAGTTCAAGGTTGGTCCTTATCCGGTGGACTATGAAACTCCATCCGAGAAAGTGGTCCTACAGTTTGAGGGATGTATTTGGCACGGCTGCGTGAAGTGTTTCTCTAGGGATACGGTCAACCCCGTCAATGGTAGAACGATGAATGAGCTATTCCAACAAACCATGGACAAAAAAATGTATATGGAAAATCTAGGATATACTTATGTACAAAAATGGGAATGCGACTGGCATAAAGACCTGCGGGAGAATGCGGACATCAAGACCTTCGGTTAGAGATCATGACGCCTCTTGAGCCGAGAGATTCGTTCTACGGTGGCCGCACTGAGACATTCAAGCTATACAGAGACACCAAACCCGGGGAAATGATCAAATACGTCGACTTCACGTCCCTGTATCCGTTCGTTAACCGGAATTGTAAATATCCGCTGGGTCATCCTACCATCATCACAGAGAATTTCGAGGATTTGGGGAGTTACGAAGGATTAGTGAAATGCAAAATTCTTCCACCGAAACGTCTCTACTTACCGGTCCTTCCCTGTAAGATAAATGGAAAACTGATGTTCCCACTTTGTGGAACCTGCGTCGAGAACAAAGACCAATCTTGTGAGCACGAAGACTCTGAAAGAGCTTTAACCGGTACCTGGATCATAGACGAAGTCAAGAAAGCGATCACGAAAGGATACCGGATTCTAAAGATTTACGAGGTCTGGCATTTCGATCAGACCGCGCAGTATAACCCCGACACAAAAGAAGGAGGACTATTCACAGATTAGATCAACACCTTCCTGAAAATGAAACAAGAAGCTAGCGATTGGCCCGAATGGTGTACCGATGATGAGAAGAAACAGCAGTACATCGACAGTTACTTTGTGAAAGAGGGTGTTCTATTGGACTGGCATCGCATCGAGAAGAATCCAGGTATCAGAGCTTTGGCAAAACTGATGTTGAACAGGTATCTATATTTAAACAGTATATCTATTTCACCAGGAAAACAAGCATCGACGAACAGGCAGAGCCTATTTGACCGCCTCTTCCCACAGACATATTATACATACATGCACAAATGACAGACAGCATATGCACAGTCAAAACGATTAGAAACAATTACAAACATAATAATTAACAAGTAGCTACGTATTAATACATAATATTACATCTGTGCGTTTGGGTAACACTACTGCGGTATATTAATTCAGAGAACTGTATTACTGTTATATCGTTGTTGGTGTGCTATAATTGGTTGTAAGAAAAAAGGAAAAGAACTGTTGTAATTTATATGTTTAATTGCGGTATAGAACCTATTGTGCTCAATAACGCTTTTTGTATTTCAGTTTCTGGGGAAAATTCGGCCAACGATCTAACATGCCACAGACGAAGCATATCAGCGAACCCGACGTGTACTTCGACATGATGACGAGCGATATGCAAGAGGTTAAGAGTGTCCGGTTTGTCAATGAGGAAATGGTGGAAGTTCAGTGGCAGCATAAGGAAGACTTCATCGAACCTTCCGGTCGTACCAACGTCGTTATGGCAGCGTATACCACGACCCATGCCCGTCTTAAACTCTACAATCTCCTGGAATCTCTGGGAGACCGACGTATTCTGTACGCGGACACTGATTCAGCCATCTATACGGTGAAGGAAGAAGAAGATGAAGCGCCCGTAGGAATATTTCTCGAATTCTCCGACGGAGAATTGACCGATGAGCTAGGAGGAAATAATATCGTGACATTCGCGTCAGCGGGTCCAAAGAATTACGCTTACAAGTTAGAGAAACCCGATGCCGATGGGAATATATCACACTGCAAAGTCCGAGGAATAACTCTGAATTATAAGAATTCACTAGATATAAATTACGGCACAGTGGCTAATATGGTTCGTGGTGTCGGACCATCCAATGTCACTGTCACTGACACACATAGAATTTGTAGAGATAAATCCTCAACGACAATTCTTACCAAGGAAATGAAGAACGACTATAGAGTTGTGTTCGATAAACGCGTTATCGTTGATGGTTACGATACACTCCCGTATGGATTCTGATATCTAGAATATTAACCATGAATCTATGTGTATATACTTATAAGTTAGGACGCTGAGACGGACAATTGTATATTATATAAAGAAGCTAGAATGAATCTGTACAGTAGATATGAAAACTCACATTGTAGATTATATAATAAAATAAAAATTGTATGCATAATAGGGCGAATACAAAGCGGGCACTGATCGAACGCTACATACGTGTAGTATGACTACTTAGATTTTAAGATTGCACCTAAATATCGCGCAAACTGACTTTACACAACCACCATATATTGACTTTGACGTAATGATGAAAAATGTATGTACGATGTTTAACCGTGAAGAATAAAATTCTTCAATTGTATATTGTATATTGTGTTTTTATCCGAGAAAATTCATCCCGTTTCTCAATCTATCCTTTCTTATGAATAAGCTACAAATTTCAGCGTTTACCCCTCTTCATCGCTGGCAGCGATGATTGATTAGACTGCATCGAATACAGGGCGACTGAGCTCCTCGTCGGGTCAAGGACGAATAGCGAACAAACATCATTGAAAACTGTTTCACTCTTACAAATTACTAGTATTCCTTTTATGGTTCGGGAATTTTTCATGGTTGTCTATTGAATGCCGGGCCTGTTTAATATGTTCCCCGCATTGGAAGGACAGCATAGTGTAAGGCCGGAGAACGTGAGTATTCTCTTTTCGGACGAGATAGCTTAATAATACCATTATGACGTTTCACTCGTAGTACTCGCTGTGGCTCTAGCCCTCTACTCAATCCCGAAAGTCCTATGATTCAAACCATTCCAGAGATATGTGCTTATTTCTGACTGAATGACGTCATTATGATATTCCGACGAACGTCTTTGTTTCAACGTATGCATTAGCGAAAGTCCCATGCCCTTAACCCATACAGTTCGGGAGATATCGGCTATTTACGGTTTTGATGACGGTACTTCCGGTTTGGCCGCCATTGTTTCAAAATCACCACATTCTACGCGTAACATTCCCGGGTACCTACTGACCAAGTTTCGTGAACCAAGGTCACCGAGGTCGAGGTCAAATTGTTGAGGAGCAAAAAAATCAGGTCACCATGTTAAGAGATAGGAGAAAAATCGGCATATAGACTTCCTATACTACTCTCGATATGGTCAATTTACGCCGACTGTATTTGTTGGTCCTATTCATCCAGAAATCCATTTTGTGCCACATTAAGATTTGTCTTTATAACTTCCCGATAAATTTATCTATCTTCTTGACCCATTTTTAGGTGTTCAAATTGTGGACAACATACCCTCCGAGCCAGCGCTAAATTGATTGAAGCCCGATGTGGTCAATTTACATCGATTGTATCTGTTGGTCCTATAATCATCCAGAAATCTGTTTTGTGCCATTTTTTCTTAAAGTGGCACCAAACGGATTTCTAGACGAATTTCTAGATATATTTGTTAGGAAGATATCTAGACCACTCTAAAAGTGGCATAAACAGATTTATGAAGGAATAGGACCAACAAATACAGTTGCTGTAAATGCACCATATCGAGATGATATCCATTTAATGCTGGCTCGGTGGGCATGGTGGCCCCGCTTTAAACACCTAAAATGGCCAGAAGGATAGATAAGTTTATTGGAAGATATCTAGATCACTCTAGAAGTGGCTAGCAAAATATTGTGGAATGTACACCGATTTTACTACGACCCTTCAGAAATGATCTTAACCCTATCTGGACTGGGCTTTTTGGGACCTATCCAGGCCTGGGTGGGGGTCATTGCCTCCCCTCCTAATTATTTTTCTTTCCCTTGAGCTGGAGGGCTGAAACTTACCTCACTATACTCATGGGTCAAGCTCTACCAGAAAATGTAAAAAAACAAAATCCAAGATGGCGGCTTTGATGACGTCACAGTGACGTCATCTTCAAAAACGGCATTATTTTTCGATTTTTTTTTATGCCCCCGCCAATATTTATATGGGGTGAGGGGGGCATATGACGTTTGGTCTGTCCGTCCTTCCGTACGTCCGAAGTTTCCGGGCAATAAATCTCCAATGGATGGACGCTTTCACTTGAAATTTTGTTCACTGGTGTACATCCATAAGACCTTGAATGGGAATGCGTTTCGAGAAAATCCGCGCACAGGTGGCGCCACCACATGGTGTTAAATGGGCCTAGGCTAGGTTAATACATGTACAAGATGGGGTTTCCGGGCGATAAATCTCCAGTGGTTTGATGCTTTGACTTGAAATTTTTCTCACTGATGTACAGCCATAAGATCTTGAATGGGATTGCGTTTCGAGAAAATCCGCTTGCAGGTGGCGCCACCACTTGGCGTTTAAATGAGCCTACTGGCTAGGTTAATACATGTACAAGATGGGGTTTCCGGGCGATAAATCTATAATGGGTTGACGCTTTCCATTGAAATTTTGTTCATTGGCTTACAGCCATAAGACCTGAATGGGATTGCGTTTCGAGAAAATCCGCCTACAGGTGGCGCCATCACATAGTGTTAAATGGTCCTAGCCTAGGTTAATACATGTACAAGATGGGGTTTCCGGGCGATAAATCTCCAGTGGTTTGATGCTTTGATTTGAAATTTTTCTCACTGGTGTACAGCCATAAGACCTTGAATGGGATTGCGTTTCGAGAAACTCCGCTTGCAGGTGGTGCCACCACTTGGCGTTAAATGAGCCTACTGGCTAGGTTAATACATCTACTAGATGGGGTTTCCGGACGGTAAATCTATAATGGGTTGACGCTTTCTAGTGAAAGTTTGTTCACTGGTTTACAGCCATAAGACCTTGAATGGGATGACGTTTTCGAGAAATTCCATCTACAGGTGGCGCCACCACATAGTGTTAAATGGTCCTAGCCTGGGTTAATACATGTACAAGATGGGGTTTCCGGGCGATAAATCTTCAGTGCTTTGATGCTTTGACTTGAAATTTTCTCACTGATGTACAGCAATGAGACCTTGTATGAAATTGCGTTTCGAGAAAGTCCGCTTGCAGGTGGCGCCACCACGTGGCGTTAAATGAGCCTACTGGCTAGGTTAATACACGATGGGATTTCCGGACGATAAATCTATAATGGGTTGACACTTTCCAGTGAAATTTTGTTCATTGGTTTACAGCCATAAGACCTTGAATGGGATTGCGTTTAGAGAAAATCCGCGTACAGGTGGCGCCACCACATGGTGTTAAATGGGCCTAGGCTAGGTTAATACATGTACAAGTTGGGGTTTCCGGGCGATAAATCTCCAGTGGTTTGATGCTTTGACTTGAAATTTTTCTCACTGATGTACTGCCATAAGACCTTGAATGGGATTGCGTTTCGAGAAAATTCGCGTGCAGGTGGCGCCACCACTTGGCGTTAAATGAGCCTATTGGTTAGGTTAATACATGTACAAGATGAGGTTTCCGGGCGATAAATCTATAATGGGTCGTCGCTTTCCATTGAAATTTTGTTCATTGGTTTACAGCCATAAGACCTTGAACGGGATTGCGTTTCGAGAAAATCCGCCTACAGGTGGCGCCACCACTCAGTGTTAAATGGTCCTACTGGCTAGGTTAATACATGTACAAGATGGGGTTTCCGGGAGATAAATCTATAATGGGTTGACACTTTCCATTGAAATTTTGTTCACTGAGAAAATCCGCCTACAGATGGCGCCACCACATAGTGTTAAATGGTTCTAGGCTAGGTTTACATGTACAAGATGGGGTTTCCGGGCGATAAATCTCCAGTGGTTTGATGCTTTGACTTGAATTTTTTCTCACTGGTGTACAGCCATAAGACCTTGAATGGGATTGCGTCTCGAGAAAATCCGCAGGTGGAGTCACCACTTGGCGTTAAATGGTCATACACTGGGTTAATACATTTACATGTATCAGATGGGGTTTCCAGGTGATAAACATCCAACGCGTTGACGCTTTCACTTGTAAGTCACAGGGAAGATAAGCAGGGTTATTCTTTGTAGAAAATAGATCTAACTTGGGTTACTTCCCCTGAGTCAGAATTTTTCTACCCCTCTACATCCTCCTTTCATAACATATGTTTGTTAACTACTGTAATATGTATAACTGCAATAAATCATCCACAAACATAGACCATCGTTCATAGTCAGCATAACTTCTTCACATTTGTACAAGGTATGAGGGTATTATACTTCCAAAACAGCTACCCTCAACCCATTAGAAATGCAAAACAAAAGTCAAGATCTTGCCATACCCCATGCAATACCACAAATTTGTCCGTGCAACGTCAGCTGTCAGCTGGTGGACAGGCATATTCCATGCATGTGCCTACCCCAAATATCCTCCATACATCTTTTAAAAAAAATACCAGTAATGATTATCCACTACAATACTATTTCATGATCAACTTTTACTCTTTAGACGGGGGCATGTATCACCTTCAGTGATAATTAATCCACATCCCATCAAATATGCTTCTCCAGAAGGGGCATACTCACTGATGCTGTTACTTCTAGTTTATTTATGCAATTTCTCCACAAAAACTCAATGATAATTAGTAAATATTAATGTGGTGTGAAATAAAATAGGCCTGGTAGGGTTAACGCAGACAATTTGAAGTATTCTACTCACAATTATATTCATAGCGAGGAAAAATTATTTGGGAAATCATGGTTCCATTCGTGTTATGAAAGACATAATTGTTGTCGGAATATATCGATCTTCATGAAGGTTACTACCTTAGTAGTATATAGAAAGTCTTTAAAGGCTTTAGCCCTCAACTGCGCATGCGCGAGAACCTTTTTTGGGTTGGAATTGTGTGTGTGCGCATGCGTGAGTGAGGTGGTTGGGGGCGTGGCCTATGAGTGCACTGGCACTCAAAGTGTGTTTCAAAATGGCGGCTTGTTTTTGTGTGTTAGGGGTGGTCGTTTTCAAAATGGCGGCTTGTTTTTGTATGTTAGGGGTGGTCGGTTTCAAAATGGTGGACAATTGCACTTGTTTCACCCCAGCCCTCATTTGCATATTTTCAAAATGGCGGCTTGTTTGTGTGTGTTAGGGGTGGTCGGTTTCAAAATGGTGGACAATTGCACTTGTTTCACCCCAGCCCTCATTTGCATATTTTCAAAATGGCGGCTTGTTTGTGTGTGTTAGGGGTGGTCGGTTTCAAAATGGTGGACAATTGCACTTGTTTCACCCCAGCCCTCATTTGCATATTTTCAAAATGGCGGCCTGTGGTTACTGAAAATATGCAAATGAGGTCAATTGGATATAAAAGGAGTCCATATTTTTAGGGTAGGGGTGTATTTCAATTTGACTTACCTGACCTGCCTGCCTGCCTGTCTGTCTGCCTATCCGCTTGTATGAGACGAAAAGCATGAGACGTGGAGAAGATTTTCCCTTGGATCCAGCAGCACCTCCGGTTGAAGTCTTGCCTGAAGACGAGCATGTCAGGGCCATTTATCAACGTCACTGGCCCACCATACGTCATTGTTTTCACCGTGACCGACGTCTATTGGACTTGTACAATTTTCGACTGGAGGATCTCACGTATCTGTCTACCTATGCCGAGGACATTTTCAAAGATCAGGTGACAGCGTTCAAGTTGAATGTGACATTTGGATACATTTTACGGCACAAGGAGACGGACCAGCTGCGGTATTATTATCCCAGCAATAATACGTATGTGTTTGATGAGCCGTTCACGGTGGCGGATGCGATTTCTCTGGAGCCACTCATCGACCAATTGACTACGTTGGATCCATTGGATATTGGGGCGTATTCCCGCTACATCATGAAATAACCGCACAACATATGCCTACGATCTGCAAACGAATGGTGGACTGAACAACAAAATCCTGCCAGGTCATCAACGTACCAGACACTGGAAATAACACCAAATTTCCCATCAGATTCACACAAAAAACGCGATCATTTATATCGTACATGTATGAGGCATATCCTTGCAGCAAATTTGTACGAATACTAAGACAACATACCTCCGTTTTTCTGGTGAAACCTGCACAAAAGTTACGAACACGTTATGCGTCGAACCACGCGTTCTGCAGCCGACAACTGTGTACGTGTCGTTGTTCATGGCAACGCAACAGCTGTTCGCTTAAGGGGTCGACTCCACTTACCGGTCTACGGCCAAATGCCCTGCATAGACAAATTTATTATAATTACTCCTAACAATGAATATATGACTGAAATGAATGACATTTAATAGTACAATTCCTACCCGTCACATATATCACTAGTTTTTATATACATGTACATCTCCCAGCTCTCGTATCATTCCAATCCCATCTATTCGCTGTGTTGCAAGGGAGACAACTCGGACTAGACCAATTCCCAGACGAAGATGGTGTCCGCTATATTTGGCCTGTATGGGTATAGGGGTGGTCGGGTTTTTTTTATGGCTTTTACTATGAGCTATGAAATGTTTTTTAAGTACCGGCTGGGCTTGTATATAGATCCATATAGACCCATATACACTCATATACTGGATATTAGTATGTATAAATCCATACGGGGTGGACATGTTGGAGTCTAGGTGGAGCACTAGTGGCCCGATTGGATAGAGTGAGGTCTTATTTTAAAGCTCTCGAGGAAATAAATAAATAAATAAATAAATAAATAATAATAAAAAAAATCAAAAAAATCGGCGAGTAGTAGACGAAGGGAAAATTGGAAAGTACTGACCATGCCCCAGAATACTTCATATGCATATCACGGCCTTAAGGCCTATGTAATATGTAATCTACTTCACAGTTTAGTAGTATAAAAAGCGCAAGTCCTATTGACCTTGCCCCTTCCAAAGAAATAAAATCGGCTCTATTTTACAGGAGTATATACGCAGGTCACGTGGGGGTTGTCACGTTACTTCCGGGTTTTTTCACTAAACACTACCTTCAAACATAGAACAGTTCAAATTTTTTCCCCCTTAGACGTCCGTATGTTCATCCTCCAAACCCACAACAGTTCCAATGTTCAACCTCCGGTACCTTTTCCCGCCCCGCCCCGCCCCGGCCGCAGCGCGCGCATAGGGGTGTGTTTGGGTTAGAGATGGGCTAATCACGGTTCGAATGGGTCGTGTGAGGTGTCAAAGTGAAGCTTGTGTGGGGTAGAGTCAGAATGGTGTGTTTTTGAATGCAAGTCGCGTCAATCTGCGCATGCGCAGTTGGTTGTATTAAGTAAAGTGGCCATTTTGGGGCAGTACATGAAGGTGTTTGGGGTAGAGATGGACCGCTATGGGTCCGAATGGGTCGTGGAGGGTGTCAAAGTGAAGCTTGTGTGGGGTAGAGTCAGAATGGCGTGTTTTTGAATGCAAGTCGCGTCAATCTGCGCAGGCGCAGTTGGTTGTAGTAAGTAAAGTGGTCATTTTCGGGCAGTACATGAAGGTATTTGGGATCGAGATGGGCTATTCACGGTTCGAATGCGTCCTGGAATGTGTCATCTTGTAGTTCTCGGGGTGTACATTCCGATTTGAGGGATGTCCGCGTCATCTGTGACGTCATTGATGACGTCATCGGTACGAGTAGTAGCGAAAGTGGACATTTTGTGGGTGCGTGAGGGTGAGTTTGGTGTAGAGATGCACCATCCTTAGTCCGAATGCGTCGTGTGAGGTGTCATTTTGTAGCTCTCGGGGTGTACATTCCGAATTGAGGCATGTCCGAAGCATCTGTGACGTCATCGATGACGTCATCAGTAGGAGTATTAGCGAAAGTGAGCCTTTTGGGGCAGTGCAGGAAGGTATTTGGTGTAGAGATGGACCATCCGCGTTTGCGAATGCGTCGTGTGGGGTATCATGTTGTAGCTCTCGGAGTATAGACCCTGATTTCAGGGATATTTATAGCATCTGTGACGTCATTGGTGACGTCATTAGTACAAGTTGTAGCGAAAGTGGGCATTTTTTAGCAGTGAAGGATGTTATTTGGTGTAGAGATGGGCTAATCACGGTTCGAATGGGTCGTGTGAGGTATCAATGTGAAGCTTGTGTGGGGTAGAGTCGGAATGGCGTGTTTTTAAATGCAAGTCGCGTCAATCTGCGCATGCGCAGTTGGTTGTATTAAGTAAAGTGGCCATTTCGGGGCAGTACATGAAGGTGTTTGGGGTAGAGATGGACCGCTATGGGTCCGAATAGGTCGTGGAAGGTGTCAAAGTGAAGCTTGTGTGGGTTAGAGTCAGAATGGTGTGTTTTAAGAGCAAGTCGCGTTAATCTGCGCATGCGCAGTTGGTTGTAGTAAGTAAAGTGACCATTTTGGGGCAGTACATGAAGGTATTTGGGGTCGACATGGACCATCCGCGCTGCGAATGCGTCCTGGAAGGTGTCATCTTGTAGCTCTCGGGGTGTAGACCCCGATTTGAGGTCTGTTCACGTCACCTGTGACGTGATCGGTGACGTCATCAGTACGAGTAGTAAGTAAAGTGGGTATTTTGGGGCAGTGAAAGGAAGGTATTTGGTGAAGAGATGGACCATCCTTGGTCCGAATGCGTCCTGGGAGGTGTCATTTTGTAGCTCTCAGGGTGTAGACCCCGATTTGGGGGCTGTTCACAGCATCTGTCACGTTATTGGTAACGTCATCAGTACGAGTAGTAGCGAAAGTGAGCATTTTTGGGCAGTGAAGGAAGGTATTTGGGGTAGAGATGGACCATCCTTGGTCCGAATGCGTCGTGTGGGGTGTCATCTTGTAGTTTTCGACGTGCAGACCTCGATTTGAGGTATGTTCGCGTCATCTGTGACGTCATTGGTGACGTCATCAGTAGGAGTAGTAGCGAAAGTGAGCATTTTGGGGCAGTGAAAGGAGGTATTTGGTGTAGAGATGGACCATCCGTGGTCCAAATGGACCGTCTGAGGAGTCATCTTGTAGCAACGCCCACCAACACCATTCTTAATGCGTCAACGCCCTGGTGAAATAGATCAGAAGCTCTGATATTCCATGGAATTGTCACTAATTCTTCGAAATGCAGTGATGCCCGTCAACGCTCGTCGTTACACCTTAACACTCTAACATAACGCCATGATATAGACCGGAGAGAGAACAACAACAGTAACAACAACAAGGATGACACACGAGAGAACAACAACAACAAGAAGTTTTTTTCATATAGTTTATTCTCCCCAATGTTACATCATACCCACGCTGGGGAGCCGCGTTGGGTATATTTACAATTCAAGAAGATTCTTATCCAATCAGAGGCCACCATTTGCATGTTTCATATTCGTTCCTGTCCGTTAGATGTATTCTTGTCCAATCAGAAGTCTCCATTTCAGAAAGTGCCATCTGAACCGTTTATTCTAATCATCGTCGGGCAGGCCAGGATACCGTTGAGGCAACATATCCTCAGATACATGTTTGTGCATTCTGAGTATCTATCAGTGCATGGGTGAATACATTCACCCGATGGCAATATTCCGTAGTTTGGTCACGAAGAACGTAACATTGGTCACCCTCTCCACTGTCCACTTGGTGTTGGGGCGTTGTTGTTGGGCCCATTTCAAGGGATCCACGGTGTCCAGTTTCTCCAGCATCGTCTTTAGCGACACTCGGTTAATGATGGTAAACGGTTGGTCAAATACCCGGATGTTACTGCTCGGGTAAAAGTATCGGACTTGGTCTGTCTCCTTATGCCGCAGCACATAACCAAACGCCAGATTCAATTTGAAGGACGTAGCTTGGTCATTGAAGATGGCTTCCATGTAGCTGCGTAGACGGGCGAGGTCGGTCAGTCGGAAATTGTAGATATCTTGAATAGGGCGATGACGGTAGAAACAGTGCCGTATCATGGACCAGTGACGCCGATAAATGTCACTCACTGGCTGGGCGTCCTGTAAGAGATCGCTAGGAACATTTATGGGCTCGTCCAGAAAATGTTCGATGTTGTCAGGCGTATGACTCGAAACCGTAACGGAAGGGTCCGGCTGGATATCCAGGCCCTCCTGGACCGTGGGTATAGGCAGGCTCTGCGTCATCGCATCACCAGTGGCGTTCGTCTCTCCGGGTTCATCTTCACTGGGTCTGACCTTCCGCGGGTCATTACATAGTACTGTCGCACCCGCGTGGAGTACCCTCTCATGGCGCAGTAAATTATCCTTCCGATTGAATGACCGTGCGCAGATTATACAAGGATACCGGGCATCGTTGTGGGTGGAGGCCTCGTGGCGTCGTAACTTATCTAGACGAGTAAACATCTTCTGGCAAGTTGTGCAAGTGAACATCTTGGTGGTTGACAGATTGTCTGATGAAACGGCCAGGCCGCCTCCCTTTTATAGCACGCTAGCTGGTGATCTATTTTTAGCACACTCAGTTCAACTATCCCCAAGTCGAGGGCCGAGCCGTGACATCTTCGGTAATCTCCGTGTCTCTTCGGTCACCTCCGTAACGTCAACGACCAACATGTAGACATATAGAGTATGTACGGCATGTTATGGTATTCATCAGTGCATGAGTGACGCATTCAGCCGATGGGGGTGGTCGGTCAGCTTGGTAACGAAAAACGTAACATTGGTCACACTCTCCACTGTCCACTTGGTGTTGGGGCGTTGTTGTTGGGTCCATTCCAAGGGATCCACGGTGTCCAGTTTCTCCAGCATCGTCTCTAGCGACGCCCGGTTAATGATGGTAAACGGTGGTCAAATACCCGGATGTTACTGCTCGGGTAAAAATATCGGGCTTGGTCTGTGTCCTTATGCTGCAGCACATAGCCAAACGCCAGATTTAATTTGAAGGACGTAGCTTGGTCATTGAAGATGGCTTCCACGTAGTTGCGTAGTCGGGTGAGGTCAGTCAGTCGGAAATTGTAGACATCTTGAATAGGGCGATGACGGTAGAAACAGTGCCGGATCATGGGCCAATGGCGCCGATAAATGTCACTCACTGGATGGTCTTCGTGTGACAGATCGCTGGGAACATTTATGGGTTCGCCCACGAAGTGTGCTTTACCCTCCACGTCGTACAAAATCTGGCCCAAGGTCTTGTCGTCGGAATTTGACTGTTGAATTAGGGCGACATCATCATCGGCCCTCGTGCGATGGGTGGGAGTTCCCCCTGTTTCGATATTGATGCCTACGGGCTCTTCTACCTGCAAACGTGGCTGCGGAACAGGGTGTCGTGTGCGTTGGTGTCGCAGCAACTGACTGGTCAGTTTGAAAAGCCGACCACATTCTTCGCATGGACGCTTGGGTACTTCATGGCGTGAACGTGTGTGGCGCTGTAAATGATCCGGGCGCTGAAACGACAGTGTACATATCGTACAGTTATACCGGGCGGTTCCTTCGTGCTTGGTAGCCTCATGGCGGCGCAAGTCGCGCAGACGAGTGAATGATTTCGAGCACGTAGTACAAGTGAACATCTTGGTGGTTGACAGAGTGTCTGATGAAACGGTCAGGCCGCTTCCCTTTTATAGCACGCTAGCTGAGGTCGGAAGTGACATTTGCATATGACCTCTGTGAGGTCACTTCCGCT
>JAVTVY010039525.1:0-19072 GCA_036873755.1 Hanleya hanleyi | reverse complement strand
TCGGATGCTTCCTCACGTATGCTTTACAATAATGCCTCACTCGACCCAATCGGACGAATAGTGGCCCCTCTCGCCCACAAAACGTCTATTTGCATAGTGTTTGTCTACTGCGCATGCGCAGAATGACGTCAGTTCCACGTCTCACTCCTTACTCCGGATGCTCACGCGCGTATGCTTTACAATGATACCTCATTTGAAGCAATCGGACCATCAGTGGTCCGCCTAGACCCCAAAACGTCTATTTCCATACCATTTTCCCACAATTCCCTCTCTGCGCATGCGCAGAACGTTGAAAACAAACAACACACTAGTCCAGGTTCATGCTCCTCCATGTATGCATTGCATTGATACCTCACTCGACTCCATCAGACCACCAGTGGTCCACCTAGACCCCAAAACGTCTATTGCCATACTCTTTCTCTACTGCGCATGCGCAGAATGACGTCAGTTACACGTGTCACCCTAACTTCGGGTGCTCCTTCACGTATGCTTTACAATGATACCTCACTCGACCCAATCGGACGAATTATGGCCCTCTCGCCCACAAAACGTCTTTTTGCATAGAGTTTGTCTACTGCGCATGCGCAGAATGACGTCAGTTCCACGTTCCAGCCATACCGCTGGATGCTCCCTCACGTGTGCTTTACAATGATACCTCACTCGATGCAATTGACCCAATAGTGGCCCACCTAGACCCCAAAACGTGTATTTCCATACCCTTTGTCTACTGCGCATGCGCAGAATGACGTCAGTTCTCCGTTTCAGCCAGTCCGCTGGATGCTCCCTCACATGTGCTTTACAATGATACCTCACTCGATTCAATCGGCCCTCTAGGGACCCCTCTGGGCCCCAAAACGGCCTCCCAGTGCTATTTACTCACAACGCATGCGCACAGTGACTTTCAAAAAATTTCAACCAATCGCTTCGCGACCCTGCCCATCGTCTTCTAGGTGTTGAGATGTGAAAAACAAAACCAAACAGCCCATATAACAATGACCAGGAGTACATTTCCCATTAGGTTCAACTTTGGCCAGTGCGCCAGTATGGGCCGTATAGTAGACATATATATGCTATTTTCAACCTTGGTTTGTACCATAGGACTCGTAGCGTAATGGATAACGTGTCTGCCTCTTAATAAAACGACCCGGGTTCAATTCCCACTAGGACCCTTTCATTGTATGGAGAAACTGAGAGTTCCCCACTTGCCATTTAACATGGGCGAATAGATGGCGATATTGTCGGGGATCCTGTGAAATACCATGGATGCTTCGGAGGGGCAGATCAAGGCTATCTATTTTCCCCGGAGAGGGCCGGACATTGCTGGAGATGACCGGAGATTGCCGAAGATTTACCGGCTTCTGATTGGACGAGAGCTCGGTGACGTCATCGAAATGACGGCTTGTGATTGGACGAGAGCTCTGTGATGTCATCGATGACGTCATCTCATTTGCATAAAAAATCGGGCTGAATCGGTCCTTTATATACTACTTAGGTGCCATGTCCAGCTGGCAATAACCCGGGATATACATGTACATGTCATACTGGAACTGATCCCCCATCCTGGCCTGGCATGACCATGGAGTTCATTCCTGTTTTCCGATTGTTAGGGAGATACTGTTGGGGAAGATAATGATCGGGCTTCTTAAATACATTATAACTGTAAATATTTCCCCCCTCCCCGAGCCTTAAAAATGCTTCAAAAATGTTGATGACTGCTCCATCAAAGTTCAAGTTAAAAAATTTCCCGCTCAACCCACCCCTGGAAATAAATGAATCATCCCTAAGTGGGAAATGGGTCAAACACGTCTATATTTACCCAGTTGCACGAAATCGATCGAGACTGTTCATTTGAAAATAGCGAACTCGCATAATAAGCCGTTTTACCATATAAGGCAATAAAACTGTCAGTTATACGAGTGTAGACCTGTTGATTATGTGTCATCAATGTTTACCGTCCAGGACCGATCTGTCTCTAGGTGGCAGTTATAATATTGTGCCTGGTACTGACCTTTTGTTTGGTACAATGTACATTCTTTACACATGTTACACTAGTGGACTTCATGACCATGTGAGCTTTACTTTATTCAACATTTCGCTTTGTAAAATGAGTTTGTAGTTGAAGATATGACCATTACGCTGCAAACTCAAAGATCTTCCAGATTTCGACATCGCATCATACCACATATGTGAATAATAAATTATATATTCTTTTGGTCGAGGCTTGACCATGTTTATGGTTGGCCATTCCTGCCAGAATTCGACATTTAGAGGCTGCCTCTAAATAATATATACCATGGTATAAAATGCCAAGCCTGCCATAATTCGTATTTAGAGGCTGCCTCTAATTATTTTGTACCATTGTATAAAATGCCGAGCCTGCCATAATTCCTATTTAGAGGATGCCTCTAAATCGCCAAGCCTGCCACAATTCGTATTTAGAGGCTGCCTGTAAATAATATATACCATGGTATAAAATGCCGAGCCTGCCATAATTCGTATTTAGAGGCTGCCTCTAATTATTTTGTACCATGGTATAAAATCGCCAAGCCTGCCATAATTCCTATTTAGAGGATGCCTCTAATTCATTTTAGCCGTAAGTCATAAACAACTCGATGTCATATCAAGAATATTAAATTTGACCAATGAGTAAACTTGTAACAAGCGTAGAGATATGGCACCAAATGTGTGAAAGCGCATATCATTGGTGGAAGTAATAAGAAGGCGAAAATTTACGACTTACGGCTAAAATGAATTAGAGGCAGCCTCTAAATACGAATTATGGCAGGCTCGGCATTTTATACCATGGTACAAAATAATTAGAGGCAGCCTCTAAATACGAATTGTGGCAGGCTTGGCGATTTAGAGGCATCCTCTAAATAGGAATTATGGCAGGCTTGGCAGGCTTGGCATTTTATACCATGGTACAAAATAATTAGAGGCAGCCTCTAAATACGAATTATGGCAGGCTTGGCATTTTATACCATGGTATATATTATTTAGAGGCAGCCCCTAAATGACGAATTCTGACAGGGATGGCCAACCATACATGTTGCCGGAATCGTATGTGATCGGTCAGTTCCGTACCAGAACTAAATTGACCGAACCAGACCGAAATGTGTTGGTTTTTGTCTTGTTTCTTTTGCATTGTTGTGACTCTCTGACGGCAACTGCATTAAGGTGCAGGAATGGTTATTATTGTCTCGCATGCTATTTAGCAGATCTGCTACTTCGCAAATAATTTCTAAAATCAGTGATATTTAGAAAAGGGTGTGCTACTTTGAAGATAATTTCTAGGATTACTGCTAGTTAGCACTTTGACTTGCCTGTTCCCAAATGAAATATATTGTATAATTAGCACAATTGCTAAATATTCAATATTTCTTTCTAAATTGCAGCCAGAAGAAATATTCAATATTCGTGATAACTCGCAAACGCAAATTGTCGGACTGCCTCTCCCGAAAGAAAATATATTGTATAATTAGCACAAATGCTAAATATTGAATATTTCTTCTAAATTGCATCCATGATAAATATTGAATATTTCTTCTAAATCGCAGCTCCAAATTGTCCGATTGCCTCTCCTTAAAGAAAATATATTGTATAATTAGCACAAATGCTACATATTTTCAATATTGCAAGGACTGGTGATTAAGGAGGTTTAAGGCAGTCCTACCCCTTATTTGCTGGTCTGTGCAACTCCTCTGACAATAACAGGGATTATTCTATCGTTCTTCCTGGTTAAACAACGCGCATGCGCTGTTATGTAAGTTTTAAGACAGTCGCAAGTACATTTTCATTTGTGGTCTGTGCAACTCCACTCAGACAATAACAGATTATTCTATCGTTCTTCCTGGTTAAACAACGCGCATGTGCTGGTATATAGACTGTTTAACCCTATCTGGCCTGGGCTTTTGGGGACCTGTCGTGGCCTACGGCGGGGGGGGGGGGGGGGCGGAATGGACCCCCTAATTATTTTTCTGACCCCTTGAGCTAGGGGGCTGAAACTTACCACACTATATCCTTGGGTCAAGCTCTACCACAAAATGTAAAAAAATCCAAGATGGCCGACTTGATGACGTCACAGTGACGTCATTTTATAGTAGATTATAAAAGTGCTAAATATTGAATATATTGTCTTTCCCAGACGCCAGCTACATATTTAAGTGCGAATCTTTTCTAATTATATGATATTATAAAGGTGCTAAATATTGAATATATTGTCTTTTCCCAGACGCCAGATAGATACTTAACTGCGAATCTCTTCTAATTATATGATATTATCAAAGTGCTCAATATTGAATATATTGTCTTTCCCAGACGCCAGCTACATATTTAACTGCGAATCTTTTCTAATTATATGATATTATCAAAGTGCTAAATATTGAATATATTGTCTTTCCCAGACGCCATCTACATATTTAACTGCGAATCTCTTTGTAATTATATGATATTATAAAGGTGCTAAATATTGAATATATTGTCTTTTCATAGACGCCAGATAGATCTTAACTGCGAATCGTTTCTAATTATATGATATTATCAAAGTGCTAAATATTCAATATATCGTCTGCTCTCAAACGTCACCTATATATTTAAATGCGAATATATTCTAATTAGATGATAATATAGAGGTGCTAAATATTGAATATATTGTCCCTTCTCCGACACGGTGTTACAGATATTTTGATGCGAATCTCTTCTAATTATAGTAGATTATAAAAGTGCTAAATATCGAATATATTGTCTTTTCTCCGAAAAGGGTCTTGTGGATATTTAACTGCGAATTTCTTCTATTTCGTATAGATTATAAAAGTGCTAAATATTGAATATATTGTCTTTCCCCAGATGCCAGCTACACATTAGGGTGCGAATCTTTTCTAATTATATGATATTATAAAGGTGCTAAATATTGAATATATTGTCTTTTCCCAGACGCCATATAGATACTTAACTGCGAATCTCTTCTAATTAGATGATATTATCAAAGTGCTAAATATTCAATATATTGTCCGTTCTCAGACGTCAGCTACATATTTATGTGCGAATCTATTCTAATTAGATAATATTATAATGGTGCTAAATATCGAATATATTGTCCTTTCTTCGACACGGTGTTACAGATATTTTAATGCGAATCTCTTCTAATTATAGTAGATTATAAAAGTGCTAAATATTGAATATATTGTCTTCTCTCTGAAAAGACTCTTGTGGATATTTAACTGCGAATCTCTTCTATTTAGTATAGATTATAAAAAGTGCTAAATGTTTAATATATTGTCTCTCCCAGACGCCAGCTACATATTTAAGTGCGAATCTTTTCTAATTATATGATATTATAAAGGTGCTAAATATTGAATATATTGTCTTTTCTCAGACGCCAGATAGATACTTAACTGCGAATCTTTTCTAATTAGATGATATTATCAAAGTGCTAAATATTCAATATATTGTCAGTTCTCAGACGTCAGCTATATATTAATGTGCGAATCTATTCTAATTAGGTAATATTATAAAGGTGCTAAATATTGAATACAAAGTCCTTTCTCCGACACGGTGTTACAGATATTTTTATGCGAATATATTCTAATTAGACTAGATTATAAAAGTGCTAAATATTAAATATAGATGATATTAAAGTAACCCCCTTTTCTGCCTTCTGCGGAGTTTAGCAAAAATATCTGCACAATATTGCCAAGTATGCTATATAGCACCATGTTAAAGCATAGGAAATTTGAAAAGTATCTAAAAAAAAGCCAATCCTGCCCCTAACTCGGCAACTGCTGGGTGAACGGGATTCGAACCAACGGGGTGAGAGCAACAGCTCTGGTTGTCGATCTGTGCCATTCAAATTCCGATTAAACTCCGACCAACCCATTTTAGGATCTACTTCAATGAAATAATATTTGATATTTGTTCAGCGTTACGGGGAATTATTATTCTCATCTTATCGAACCGCTCATCTAATAAGAAATATTCACCCTCAGTACATACGATCATGATCATTCTAGTCGACAACGCCCATATCCGCTCAGAGGGCGCTACACTGCATTTACCCCTGTAGGGGTCCCGCCATTTTTTACATGGTTTTTCTAAAATACAAGAACTTTTCTATCTGGCTGTTTTACTGATCGCAAAATGTATATTTATCTCGAAATACACTAAACAGGTATTCAATGTATTTCAACACGCCGGTTTCACACAGTTTGAAGGCAGCATTTTGACAAATTACCCTAGAACTATATGTTACGGAAAGACATATTGTGAGTGGCGACTGATATCAATTCGCCTAGGTAGACGGTCGCCATGTTCGTTCACTGTGGCAGCAGATGACAGCCTCACAGCGCTAAATGGAGAGGCGCAAAGCAAACGAAATGAATGCCTGGTAGAGCTTGATATCATATCTGATGTGATACTTCAGTTTGACACGTCATTAATCTGTTCGCCGTGTGCAAACTGTTTAATCGTATCTGTGTCACCTGGATACAAAAGTAGTACAAGATGAGTCAACTCGACATACGCTCAAATGTTAGAGAACTTCTTTAGTTGACAGACATCCAGGACAGCTCAAATGAAAACCAACTAAAGTTCAGCGCCCACATTTGAAAAACTCGGGTCATGATTTTTTTTATAGAACCATGGAATTTTCCCTAATAAATCATTTCATATTATCCAATTGTAGGAAGGGCTTCAATTTCAGGCCTATTAAATAAGAATTTGAAAACTTAGTATTTCAAAGGCCTGTCTGACTAATTCGATATAAGAAACGCCTTGATTCGAGCTCTCATGCACACAGCTCCCACGCTCCAAGCTCCCAAGCACAGCTTTCAAGCTCCAAGCTCCAAGCTCCCAGCACACGCTCTCAAGCTACCATGTCCGCCCCAGCCCCCAAGCTCATAGTTCACACACCCCAATCTACCACGTCACCTCCCAAGCTAAAAGCTCATACATTCCGAGCTACCAAGTCAGCCAAGCTCCCAAGCTCATAAAAGGATAATATTGGCTGCATGGAGATTGTTTACAAAGTTGCCTATTTGAAAAGTCACGGTTTATGTACTGATCCCATTTTCAACCAATGAACATGAACTGCATTGGAAACTATCCATCTAGGACTACATTTGCTGGAACGAATGTAAATCTTCATTCCATAGAGCGTCGTCCAAGTTAGGCCAGGGAATCTGTCGGCAAGGTGTACCGAAGGTAAAAATTAACTATTGATGTGTCCGAACAGGTTCAGTTCGCCCCTGGAAAACTGACCTTCTCGTACTTTAGTCTGGAACTACATACTGATATTGTTGATTACCACTCCTCCCACTTCACGTGAAATGTACCAAACCACACTCCATGCCAATAAAATTTTAAGAACGCAAATTGACTTCTGAGACGAGCACATTTCGTCCGTCTGATCTGGTCACGTGGGTATCCTCGTTTGATTGTATGCTGTACAGAACACAGGGTTGCAACTGTCACAATTTTTTTCAGGAATAAATCGAGACTTACTAAGTGAGCGGAACACAATAAAATTCAGCTATGATATTATCCAATAATAAGACAACTGAGCATCCAATGTGGGATATTCTGACCACGAAAATCGATCTTTGGTGGAAGTGACGTCATTTACTGCATTTTAACCTAAAGGAAGGAACATTTTGAAACACTTGACACCACATATAGGGTAATATCTGAGGCAATATTGAGGGCAATATTATTTCCAAGCTCCAAAGAATAAATATTCTGCAGCTAATTCTGTAACCCACCCCCCATCTTTGGAATTGGTGGAATTTGACATCTAGACCATATAAGCCCTAATGCGCTAAACATCTTTCAAATAAAATTGGAGAGTAATCTGGACACAATTCCCCATATATGTGTACCACGTCCTGTAGGACAATCGAGGATGATAGTGACCTAATTACGGGCTTATCAAGGGAGATAACTCCATTAGGACAAGTGATTTGCTGAACGCCGAGAGCTTAAATAGAAGTGAATTTGTGTAATTTTAGCTTGCGGATCTAAGTAAAATTGCTGACTGGTCGGGAGATTGGTTGCAAATTTAACGTAAAATTATCTCCCACTGAAATCTTTGTTCATGTTAATCTGTTTAATATTATTAGAGCAAATTGCGGAACATGATGTCCCTCCCGTCCGCCCGAGCGAGCTTGTGGAGGGAGGAGGGGATGTTTTTCGAGTTATTTTTAGTAATTGCACCACTGTGATATCTAGCATTATCCTCCCTTAGCATCCCCTGACAAGAAGAAATGAAAATTAACTGCAAATCACGATCCCCGTGGATTTAGAACAGTATTTCTCAGATAGGATACACACACTTTAAAAAAAAAACCCATCTATTTCAGGTCAATTGTCTAGGACTCCCCAAAAGGGCATCACGTGTACGGAATTCACGAGTTGCTCAGCATGTTCATCCGCACTGATTATTCAAATTAAGTTGTGTTGACAAACATTGATGATTAAATTAAATATGAATCAGCATTCTCCGTCTGCATGTTACATTGTAGGTAAAAATGAACTATTAATGTGCCCCATCACCTCCCAGGTTAAACAGGTTCAGATCGCCCCTGGAAAACTGACCTTCTCGTACTTTAGTCTGGAACTACATACCGATGTTGTTGATTACTACTCCTCCATCTTCGCGTGAAATGTACCAAGCCACACTCCATGCCAATCAAATTTTGAGAACGCAAACTGTCCTCTGAGACGAGCATTTTTCGTCTGTCTGAGCTGGTCATGTGGGTTACGTCGTTGGATTGTGTAACACAGAGTCGCAACTGTCACATTTTTTATGGCAGGAATAAATCCAGACTTACTAAGTAAGCGGACCACAATAAAATTTAGCTATGATATTATCCGATAACTGAGCATTTAATGCGGGATATTCTTACACGAACATCGACCTTTGGCGGAAGTGACGTCATTTACTGCAATTTAACCCGATAATGTAAGTATATTGATCATTTTGTTAGATAACTTGGAATTGCTGCTATTACTCGCTCCAAATCCTCAAACAGGTGTTCGCTGGACCTGAAATTTAAGGACCTTGGATGACGGTTTTTACATTAAGAATTCACGAAAATCCCCGAACATGCGACTCTGACGTACAGGTGCATTAATTCTGTACCTTGCATACTAGCCTCCAAACGCTGTCAAAACGCGAACTGATGTTCCTCTCGAATGCATTCCTGAAACTCTCCATAGTGGCATTTTGTTGAAAGCTGAGATTTGATTATGAGAAGAACTGTATTGCGATCGGCCTTGAATCAACCAACTCTGATGGTAACAGTCTTTTATATTTAGCTTAAATGTGCATACCACACTTTGGAGAAAAAAAATAACTCGGCACCAACAACTTGCTGAAACCACCGGCAATGTCATGACAGGGTTGACACGAGACGTCCACAGTGACGCGTTAAATTGGACTCATGTGCTCGCATTCTCTTTTCATCAGTGCCTGAGGCATTGTTAGGCTGTCCGGGAAACATCTTTAGTGAAAAACAAGTTTAAGGGCAGACCCAGTCTCCTAAACACATATCCGTGCAGCCTGATTATTTATGTTTGTTAAAGGATGCTCCCCACTGTTGTTCCAAAGCAATTTGAAATGGCTTTTGTGACAAAAAGAGACCATTTCTCGATATGTGCAAGAAGCATACCGTGGCGTATTACGCCAAGAAATGACCGACAGAAAGCCAGCATACCAGTGAACATTAAATCACTATGATGTATTCGCATACAGGTTTTAATTCGAAATGATTTCTCAGGGGTAAATTGCTTTCCATTCGTATTTACACCCCAGCAATTTGCATAGATTAATGATAGTTCATCTAAAATCACACAATTCAAATTCCAATACAGGTAGATTGTCGACCAAAGAGGTTCGAATATTTTACCAATGACACACATGGTATCAAATCAAACGGATCAACATCGTTCGACTTTATACCTTTTCTTTGTTTAACAAATGTATGTTTAATAAAGACCTTCCATACTTTCTATCATATACACGTAATGCGCCGATGATTATTCTCGCTTATTGTCAAATGTCATCATCCATTATCTATTTAGTTCATGCATTGTTATATGAAGATTATTTTCATAGGAAACATTTGTTCTTAAATTCTAACATTTCTTAGTTTCAATATTAACAAACAATCCATTTTTACTAAAGATTAGTTTTACATAAATTAGGATGCGAGTATCTCCGAAAATGGAAGTTATTGTGATATAATAGTCTATATTTCGGCTGTATATACAGGTTCCAGCAGAAAAGGTTGTAAATGTACAAGCCAGCAATAGAGTTCAACAGCAATGATCAAACTATGGTGGAAGATCGGTGAGTAGCAATTCGACCACATTCGCCTCTTCCTCATGTGTCGATCACATGACTAGCTGGGTGAGTCCCGCTCGTTTGGCGTCGTACGATTTGCATGGAGCACGCTAGTTTTTCGTTGACAGCGTCTGTTCCATATGAGTGAAAATTATATAAGTTATCTTGCTTGAAAGCTATTGCACTTCTGAAATATTATCTACCCGAATCAAACTGCAAAACATCGTTTCAAAGAAAATCTCCATTGACTTCAATGTTATTTTCGCGACCGTCGAATCTTCCGCAGGTTACGTCCCTTATGTCGTCGGTAGGAACTCACCCAAAATGTACCACGTGACCTGCACTTGTGCATCTCCCGCATAAGACAAAATATACAGTGGGGAACATAATCACTTGAAGAGAATGATGTCCTCGGATGCCAACTCATGGTTAAATTTG
Source organism: Hanleya hanleyi (assembly GCA_036873755.1). Taxonomy (NCBI): domain Eukaryota; kingdom Metazoa; phylum Mollusca; class Polyplacophora; order Lepidopleurida; family Hanleyidae; genus Hanleya; species Hanleya hanleyi. Next base: position 8,298 of record JAVTVY010039525.1, on the reverse strand, counting down.
CGGTTTGTACTCTGTTCAAACAGACATTTGCTATTAAGGGTAAATCCCGCAAAATAGACGCTCTCGGTGGAGCGCACTGTGTGGCTTGATTGTCAACATTGCAACGCCACAACTGAAAGTGTGCGTCATCCCTTGTTGGACGACGCCATACTGTGTAGTGTCGTATAACTGATGTCATGCCCGGCACACCAAACTTACATCACAAATGCATGTGACCATGAAACAGTCTATCGAAAATCTGTCAGATTGACTTTTTCGGGTCACCACGGCAAACTCTGTCAATTCATTTGAAAATGACTTTGTTTAGGAGCATCAAATTTGTAATGTACGTGCAAGTAATTATAAAGCAGAAATCTATCACAAATTGAGATTAGCCAATAGCGTGTTGCCATCAACTGCTCGCTTGCGCTGGAATAATCTTACTTGTAAGACCAATTCTCGATATGGTGACATTTTGATGAAAAATGAAAGTTCGAGGCAAGAAAAAAATCCGAATTCACAGTATTTTGCAGTACCACTGCAGCACTATATCATATGGGAGCTTGGGAGAGAGGAAGCTTGGAACTTCGGAGCTGGAACTGAAAACTAGGAAACTTTGAAACATGTTTTAGCGTGTTCCTTCCGATTAGCAATTATAGTTAGATTGCATTTTTTAGATTGACGTTTGAATCCAAAGTGAATTCTTCAAATCTAATGAATATTGGGAAATTAGAATTTCAATCTAAATTATCAGTCCAGATCAATGATCATCTCGCGCCTGTAAATCGTCCCATTCAAATATACCTGAATCAAAACGGTAATTGTACAATTTATCTCCAGAAAATTGATGAGGGGTTGTAAGCTATAGCATACTAGTTCGAAGTACAAGTACTTGAAGGTTTATTGTATTACGTGGTATCTTGACTTTTCTATATATACATGAAGTGGCCATAACTCGGTCACTCAACGCTCAATTTAGCAAACCGCGCTCACGTGACTTAAGCCCGTACACTACCATACCAGGTAGTACAGGCTATAGGTATTGTAACCTGACAAGGTCATGATCCTTGACTGAACAGTTGTCGTCCATGACCTAAAAACATATAAATGTGAAATTCGCTCATATTACCTGGGTTTACGGTTAAGCAATACATTGGATCCACATATAAAATCGAGGGACAAGAAAAACTTAGAACAATATAAATACTCATTTCTAAATAACAAGAGCAATCTGCATTTATTTATCACAATCATTTTAAATGATGTATAAAACATTATGTTATCTTGTTTGAGATATCTCCCATCAAATGTTTTTTTGAAATGTTCACAGACTGGCACTGTTCTAGAGACTATAACAAAGCCGTTGCATAGTTCGGCAAAATAAAATATCTCTGATAATTCTGCGACTTCAAATTGGGTGAGTGAGTGAATATGATTTAGCGTCGCTTTCAACTATATTTCAGTCATATCACGACGTTGGGTCCTATTCCTTTCCACAATCGTGGACCACACTGGTGGGGTCCTATTCTTTGTCACATCCGGGAACCCCATGCACAGGGGCCCCAGTCAGTCGCCTCTTACGACAAGCTCTCTGAGGAGCTGAGACCTATTTAATTTGGGAATACAGAAAGCTTCTTGTTGCAGATCTCGTTCAAGACCCAACAATTACTACTTTAAACAAACCAGATAAACAAACACCCCCACTGTTTGGAAAAAAAGAGGAAAAATGAAGCACCGTCTTCCTAACACTTGAACATTGAGATAGCGCGCTGTGATGTAATCTCCCAAACAAGGTTTTCAGCCCCGATCATGATCTGTACTCTTTTTGCACGTATGTATCTAAAGCGAACACCTCCTTTGCTTCTGAGTTTGAAGATCCAGGCCTTAAATCCATGTCCTGGGTTTAGAAAATATTTCGTTTCAAACAAGTCCGGCCATGCTCGAAAATGTACTAGTCTTGATACAATCAAATCTGAATTACTGAATAATGCAGCTGAAGTTGTTGCTAACTCATGTAACGAATGCCTCTTTACAAATCAAGTGTACAACACTAATGAGAAAGAGAGAGAGAGAGAATTAAGCATTGAAGAGAAGGCTGGAATAGATGGAGCCCTACTAGTATAGGACTATGTAGTTTTTGCCTACTTGTTTGGAAATGTTTGAGAACGCTGTTGACTCTATTCAAACAAACACTCAATATTATATTATCAGCACTCCTGTTGTCGAAAAAAGCACTCAATAGTAACCGCTGTTACTGATGCTTTCGACTTCATTTTGAAGCACATTGATAAAATACAAATGGCAGGGACAGTTTTCCAGAACCCAAAAAAGCATTTGTAACCATCGATCACGACATCTCATTATATCAACTGAAATACGTGGGGACGACAAAGATATTGACTCCCAGAAACGCAAACTGTGTATTAGAGCTAATGTCCTCCTTAGAAAATTTCATGCATGTACTGAGTTTGTCAAGAAATGTTTATTCCGTGCCTATTGTTGCAACATTTACTGTTGTCAGCTATGGTGTCTGCACAGTAAGAAGACCATGAATAGCATCAGAGTAACGTACAACAATTCATTTCGCTGGTTGATGTGTTATAGACGCGATTGTAGTGCTAGTTTTATGTTTGGGATTAATAATATTCCCTCATTTGGGGAACTTATACGCAAGTCAGTCTATGGCTTTACGAGTCGCTTGTAAAGCTCTGATAATATACTGCTTACTTGTCTGCAAATGTCTGATGTAAAGTCGCTATCGAAGCTAGAAGCCAACTGGCTTCATATTCTACATTAACCGCACTCCTCTACCACTTCTCACTGTTCTTTATGTAATGCTATGCTATTATTATATTATTATATAATACTGAATTACTGTGGTTTAAAAAACTATTTACTGCATCGAAAACGGTGTTTAGAGTTCGGTGGCACTATACCACACGAACTTGAAGTCACTTATGGGGTTCCGCAGAGGTCAGTTCCTGGACTGTGACTGTGACTGTGATATTTGTATTGCACATACATTCTAAAAGTAAAATAATTTTAGTCATGTTATTATTTCTAAATTCCGTGCGTTTGATCTCCGTATGATACTGAATGGCTTTACAAGAATAAATACGATCTCAGTTATTCAGAGTCTAAATCGATGTTTGGTAACCAAGGCCCATTGCATGAAGACAAAGATGTATATAGTTAACAAGCAAGGGCGTAGACAAGTTGTCAGGTTTGGGGGGCTGAGAGGGGGAGAGTGTGAGAGGGGGGTATCCCCCCTCGCAGCTTAAGATTTTTTTTTAAACTTGATGGTAAATTGGCGCTCTCTGGGAGCATCTGAGCAGTATAACATTGTAACAACTGAACTTTGATTTATGCCAAAATGTCTCCTAAAAATGACGATCACTACATTGATAAACGTTACAAGCTGAAATGATCATTCAGTCTCGGGTTTGCACTATAATTCAAGTTAATCCTTAGACAATACTATCCTGCCCCGATAGCAACGGAGTGGCTGCATTGACGTGTGGCTGAGCACATGAGCTCTGGTTCATTAATCGGGCTGCCTTGGCTATCTTTTTAACATAGGAAATATTGTTAATCGATGATAACTGGGCTATTTTCTACCTGCAGCTGTCGGACTTATCAAGAATGTTAGCTTAGTGGTCCTTTCTTGGAATAGTAGGAAAACTTACATATATTTACCATATTTACACCAGTTATTAAACAGTGAATTCAGGTCTACTCTCTGTCCCAGATAATGTATCTCAGACGTTTTCGGCGAAATGTCTCGGACAATTTATCGGACCAATCTCACGTTCGGCTATTTCCGTGTTGGCGGAACTTAGTCTCTCACAAAGAACGCACAACTCCCCACCCGTGGAGAGCGTATGGCGATCAAGTAGTCAGCCGAAAACGAAATAGTGCCTTTGGTAAACGAACGATCCGATCGCATTTTATTGTGAAATGAAGTTAATTTTAAACAAACGAACATAATTCATATAAATTTGAAAAATAGCAATCTATCCCCAGAACTCAGCAACTGGGCTAATTTCCGCCAATACGGAAATAGACGAATGCGAGATTGGTTCCGCTGAAAATTAATTGTGCGCATGATAAGATAAGATTCTTTATTGTACTGAGCAGCTCATTTGGGACAGAGTACGAAACACATAAAACGTAGAACAAATAAGAAAGTAAACAAACTGGTGTGAAGTTACCGTTTCCGCTCCCAAAAATCCACTACGCCAGAGGTCACTTTCTCAGCTAAAGTGAGTTCTGGGACTAGATTGTTAATCGGACAGCATTAAAACTTCACACAGTAGATAAAAAAATACTAAATAGAATTTCAAAGTATCATCAAAATCCTTCCAGTGGTTTTCCATAAATTGCGAAAACAAAAATTAGATGGGAGATTTGTGAGTTATATTTTTGACGTCATAACGTCATGCCTGCATGTTATAACAATGGCAGACCAAAGTCATGGTGGCCCCAAAATAACATGGTATTGGTGATTTTCGTCAATTCTCAACAGATTCTAATGAAAGGCAGGAATAAAATTAATGTTTTTAGTTTATATACTGTGGGAATTTTCAATCTTGTACGATAAACTCTCTCCGAAATATCACCGAAAACGTCTGGGATATATTATCTGGGACAGACAGTAGGTTTATTTCTAGATTTCCTATATGAAAAGTAGTTGAGAGTTTGTATCTCTTGTTTGTGAATAAAGAAATACTGAACAAATGACCGGGATCTCAATTGAAAAAAACACAACTTAATAGTGAAAAATTTAGGAAAAATTATGCTCAACTGAAGTTTTTGTGTTTTTTGCCCAAATAGGCGGTATTCGATTGGAATTGGAGCACACTATTCCATTCTCGGAGACGATCGCAAAAGATTTGAGCCCGAAATCTTCAATCTATGGCTAAGGTCACTGATCAATTGCAATCTTATTTTAGGCCTAATGGTATGCAATGGCGGTGCTAAGTTTACTTCTAATGTATCAATTGAATAATATACGTGATCTTCTATGCTATCTTTCTTTTTTTCTTTCTTTCTTTTTCTTTCTTTCTTTCTTTCTTTTTTTCGTTTGTTTGTTTTTTTGTTGTTTTTTTTGCGGGCCGTCAAGCCCCCCGTTGTCTACGCCCAGACTTGAGAAAATCCAGTAATATAAGTACTTGTGTGTATGTTTGATTTTATGATCATGCCGAGACTGTAGTTGTGAAGATAATAGAGAGGATAGGTGTATTACATGTACGAAAGGTCCAGTCTTATATGGATAAATTATTCAATTGTATGATATCCTAGCCATGCCTATGTTTGATTATGAGATATATGACACCCCACTCAGTCACATTATACTGACACATAGGATATCGCCACAAAGAAGTAAGGAAGCCCCACTACCTGTATGATATTAAAACTGTTTTGAAAAAAAAGTACTGTTTCCTCGCTTGACACACAGCTTTAAGATGATAGACCAAGGACTGGTTGGTCTGGATTCGTGATAATGGTGACTGGTTGAAGTGTCATGTCTGCCTACCACATGGTGCTTCATGGAGGCAGCACTATAACACGGTGGTTTTAAGACTGCTTGGTTACAAATAGGCACAGGCGCGATACGACAAAAACTGTTAAAAGCGACATTAAATGATATCCACTCGCACCAAATATAGAGGCTGAAAATTAAACCCCGCCCTCCCAAGTTATTTTCTTGCCTAATGTCTGATGGTGAAATTCTGATGGTGGCCCTTAGCTCCAAGGTTCACCCCCTGCACATAGAGATTTCGAGCTATAGTGAGTTTGAACTACTGTTATTTACGTTGACATATTTACGTTGAAACAACGTTGCATCACAACGTTTCTGCAATGGCATTATATCTTCTTCACAACGATTCTGCAATGACATTATATCTTCTTCACAACGTTTATGCAATGGCTTATATCTTCTTCACAACGTTTCAGCAACGACATTATATCTTCGTCACAACGTTACAAGAGAAACACGGACAGACAGACAATGGACATTTAATGTTCTAGACATCTAGTCTGAGGAGTAGACCACATAACCGCTCTCTGAATATGAGCCACATTTTGAATTTAACTAAATCTAACTAATCTAATCTAACTAAAATTATACCCTATCGAAATGGAGAGCAGATAGGACACCATTTTATTTAGATTGGACCTGTTTGTTATTGGACCTGTTTGTTATTGGACCTGTTTGTTGTTGGACCTGTTTGTTATTAGACCTGTTTGTTACCTGTTTGTTATTAGACCTGTTTGTTGGTAAAGAAATCGATATGAGTGTTTTAGTATTTGCCCGAGCTATGTCTGAAATGTGCAGTGTAATAAGGGGAATGACCGTTAACTTTCCAGCGGTTAGATATAAACCAGACTTTGGCTCTCACTTGGGACATGTACAGATAAGATAAATGTGTGTCCTTTGTGGCCAGTGCAGGAGACATACACACTTACATCAGCGCCTGCTTTGAGTTCACTCTTCATTTATTTCAGCTCATACAACTGATTCTTTATTCGCCCACTCTCCGACTGAGACACCAAGCCAAAGTCAGGTATGTTATTAATCCCTTTTTTTAATACAGACCCTCTTAGAGGGATGAAATACTGGTCAACAAAAAATACATGATTTTCTTGTGAAACTGTTGGTGTCGTGATAATTGTGTATGTTATATATTTGTTGAGAAATATTAAATATCATAATATTACAAATACCATGCCTAATAGAAATATGATATTTTGTTATTCTAACAGTGTAAATTGAAAAGCACAATTACATAAACAAAGTTTCTCGACACTGACAACAGATATCAACGAAGAGAAATCACATTGTTAACATTTAGGGCCTATTCATATAAACTGTATATAAGTATTGCAGCTATAATGTTAGAAATTGAAATTGGAATTGTTCATTCGTGACCTGTTTTTGGCTTCTGTTAACTGAATAATCCTCAAGATGACTTGGCAATTTCATTTTAGGACACCTCTAGTGATATCCTATCTCTCAAGCATTGCTACAAAAACATGTTAGAAATTGAAATGGGAATAAGAAATATATACTTCATTATATTTTGTTCCATTTATCAATATAACTTTCACAAACTATATGTCAACGATGCATGGAAAATTTTCAAAGACGGACAGGTTACCTGAAACTATATTGATCGAAAAGTTTACTGCATGCATACGGCAGAAAAAGTTTGTCAAGTTTGTGATTCCCTGCTTTCCCCATTGCTTTGTCCGTTGTGTGGCTCACCAATAAATGCTTGTTTTAGCCCTTGAACTTGAATCAAACAACAAGTTGCACATCTGCTGTTTAGGCTACAATTTTGGTGGATTGCTCTTCGACTTATACGAAATTTCTGGATTGTGAAAGTTATATTGGTATACACATGGTATCATCGATAAACTTCTTATTTCATTTTCCATTTCTAACACATTCTTATTGTACATGTTGTTGCAGTGGTATATAAATTTTGGGACAATATTTCAAAAAAGTGTGTTTATTCTTTATTGACTTCTGCTGACTGTGCCTTTGGTTTTTTGGCAGTTATACTCTTCAATTTACACTGTTCGCATCAAGGGGTCTAACATTTGTATTCAACATGGTTCAGCAATATTACCCGGGGGGATATTTCCTGGGGGAACTTTTCCACGGGGAAACATTTCCTACACTCGGTATGAGCACTATTTTGGTATTTGAAATTGGTAACCAAATATAAAGTCTTAATCAGAGACAGGACCAATAGCCTAGGATGGCGGGTTGAATTGTTGTCAGGTTTATACTGGGAAGCGTTTGATAATCTCGAATGTACAGTAAATATAGGGAGCTGAAATTTGCCATAGTCTACCATTCCGTTTGCTCTGGTGCAATTTTGTACAAAACTATACGCAATATTTGAATCAAAACGTTCAAACACGTTTGTAATTTGTGAGCATTTTTTTTGTCTTTCTTTCGACTGGACAACCCCCAAAAATGACCAATGATGTCCTATCTGTCAAGTTATTCCTCATTGACTATGGAGACATTGCATTTGGCAAAAATATATGGTCAGTAATTCCTGGGCAGAACATGATATCTGTGCTAAGTGAAATTCGTTTACAATATATAACAAATATTGATCAGTTTTACATTAATATTGACCGATAACAGTCTGGATAACTGATTTGTGCAGTTTTACATTGAGATTGACCAATAACAGTCTGGATAACAAATTTGTACAGTTTTACATTGATATTAACCGACAACAGTCTGGATAACAGATTTGTACAGCTTTACATTAATATTGACCGAAAACAGTCTGG
>JAVTVY010039524.1:0-176822 GCA_036873755.1 Hanleya hanleyi | reverse complement strand
TACTATCCATACCATCACTACTATCCATACCATCACTACCATCCATACCATCACTACCATCCATACCATCACTACCATCCATACCATCACTACCATCCATACCATCACTACTATCCATACCATTACTACCATCCATACCATCACTACCATCCATTCTATCACTACCATCCATACCATCACTACCATCCATACCATCACTACCATTCCTACCATCACTACCATCCATTCCATCACTACCATCCATACCATCATTACCATTTCTACCATCACTACTATCCATACCATCACTACCATCCATACCATCACTACCATCCATACCATCACTACCATCCATACCATCACTACCATCCATACCATCACTACCATCCATACCATCACTACCATCCATACCATAACTACCATTCCTACCATCACTACTATCCATACCATCACTACTATCCATACCATCACTACCATCCATACCATCACTACCATCCATACCATCACTACCATCCATTCCATCACTACCATCCATACCATCACTACTATCCATACCATCACTACCATCCATACCATCACTACCATCCATACCATCACTACCATCCATACCATCACTACTATCCATACCATCACTACTATCCATACCATCACTACCATCCATACCATCACTACCATTCCTACCATCACTACCATTCATACCATCACTACCATCCATACCATCACTACCATCCATTCTATCACTACCATCCATTCTATCACTACCATCCATACCATCACTACCATCCATACCATCACTACCATCCATACCATCACTACCATCCATTCTATCACTACCATCCATACCATGATGGTGATGGTAGTAATCCCACTTGGGACTGGACTATCCAGCAGTAATCCCACAGAGGACTATCCATCAGTAATAACATGGGGCTGGTCCACCCAGCAGTAATCTCACACTGGAATGCCGTACCAGTAATCCGACTGCACTGACCTATCCATCCTACATGGGATTAACTTTTGCCAGTAATCCCACATGGGACTGATGTTATTGTCTGTACCAGATAATCTATTACAGACATTATTGTCTGTACCGCATCACTTATTCCAGACCTTATTGTTTGCTCTACATGTATGCTTTCAATACTGCTGCACCTTTGGCGGATGACCCCGCAAGGCGAGATGTTGGGGTTCTCAGAACGCTTGTTAAGATTCTACGATTACCATAACTCATCATTATTACTTGGTTTATGCAACGTTTATTACACAAAGTAATTGGAGCACAGTGAGCGGAGCTCATTAGCGTGTCTCCTAAAATAAATTGCGTTGACAGAAAATGTTGCGGTTGCAAATACATATATAGCAATTATTCTTTACAGAATCTTTATGACTTGATTGGTAGATATATATTTAGAGAAAGATTGAACATGAACCTCGTCATATTTTCTTGGTTTGAAGTGGTCGAGCCAGTCCAACAGAGTCAAAGAGTGAGAAGAGTTCACTGACCCAGTTGACTGGTATGTCCAGCGGTACTCAGGCCACAGCTTTAGCCTCCAAACGTCCCACAGACTCAAGACCTGCCCGAATCCCTGAATCCTTCATCTCCATACAATTGGAAAAGGTGACCTCATTATTCACACAAATTACCTCAGTCTATCGCAACATTTTTGGTAAACGGTAAGCAAATTAACAGGCTGTCTGTGAGTCCTGGAAAAACCTGAAATGGAGGATTGAGCTCTCACGCCTGAATTTTGCCCTGCAGTCTATTTGTTCTCGAAGTGCTTGATATCTAAATGGAAAACACTGAAATAGCAGCATGTAGATTGTCTTTGGGAGTTCAGCTGTGCAAGTGGGCTTTTTATAACTCAGAGAAGAGTTACTCCCCTTGATTGTGATGTGTGGATTATTTCCCTTGATTGTGATTTGGGAGGTTATATCCCCTTGATATCTCACAGTTGTATGACTTCTTGAGTTTTGTATGAGTTTTATCCAATTCTTTTCCCTGTTATATATGCAGGCCCCAAGCAGAGACTTGATGCTGAATGAATTTGTCACAAAGAAGGCCACAATGGGAACAGTGCTGAGGAACCCAGAAGAAATGGAAAAGTTGAAGAGGTACCCCTACCATTATCTGGTCGAATAAGGCATTATAAATATGCTGATGGTACTTCTGTTGTAATCCATGTTAATTCCTCTTTTGAGCCCCTGGCTATCCCTCATCGGCATGAGTCAAACCACTGAATTATTGGTACACATTATTGTCCCCCACCGGATACCGTAGGGGACTTAGGGATTTTCTCCGTCCATCATTCCGTCACACTTCCCTTGTGACTGCAATAACTGAGAAACAATTCGTCCGATTCACATCAAACTTGGACAGTGGGTTGGTATGAGTGAGAGAATGGCCGGGATTGTTTTTCAGCAATTACTTTTCTCTCCAAACAACAATCTTCAACATGAGGCTAGATCTTTGATATGGTGAAACCTGTGTAAACCAACCACTCTTGGGACCAGATTATAGTGTCGGTGTTGACACCGAGTTATGGTTTATCAAGGTTCAAACTATCTTAGATTTAAGTATTGGGACCATGGATAATGTCAGTATTTAGAGATTAGTTGGTTTACCCAGGTGTTGGTATTCACAGGTTTAACAGTATATCTTATGACTGCCGGGGCTTAGGTCTGGTGGTTGTTCTTAACCCCGACACAGAAGAGTCCCGTGCTGGGTGTCGTTTGTCTGACCTAGTTCAGTCCTTGAAATTAAGAAAATTCTGCCATGGCAAATTTCTTATATTTAACCTCAGGTTGAATTCTGCCATCACAAAGTAGTTTGGCTGCAGCATTTATCAAGGCAATTGCCTTATGCCATAGCTAAGTTTGAGGGCTTTACTTAATGAGACTGGGGCATTTTCAAACAAGGTTGATGTCTGAGCAGATAACAAAACAGCTAATCATCACCAGGCCCAATCCTGACAGATTTGTGTTGGGGTCTGCTCAGTGACCATCCTTGGTAGTCTGCCTGAAAGATAAATCTTCATCTAGATTCTTGTCCAAGTTGACTTCAATCCAAATTATATACATGATAAGTTGTTGGTTCACTCAGTTATCAATAGTGTTTCCTATTTGTATAGTTCTTACAAGTTACTTTTATCGCCGCTCTTCCAGGAGACTTGTGTCTGAGTTTTGTCTTCAGTTTGGGATCCGTATGGCCCAGTACTCCCTCCGTTCACAGATCATCGCCTACTACAATAGCATTCTGGGATTGCTGGAACACTTCCCTAACATCAGGTGAGTTGACAAACTCAAAAACTGCGACATACTTACAATCTGTCAAAATGACAATGGACATATATATCTGCATCAGATGGTATTAAAAAAACAACAATGTCATGTATCTAATTTACATATTTATAACTATGGTTACTTACCGTCATCACATGTGTCAATATAAGTATTTTACTTGAAGAATTTGAGGTGTGATGGTGGACCAATCAAAACTTTAAAGCAAGAACAACCTGTTTACCTTCAGAGTGACAGTTTTCCCTAACTGCCCAATAAACCATAAAATTGTCTCGTCTTGAAAGCTCTGCAGGAAGAGGATAGATCAAGGACTGATTGGCCTGGGGTCAGGATAATGTGACTGGGTTGTCGTGATATGACTGAAAATTGTTGAAAGCAACATTAAAATCTGACACACTCACTTATTTATATTTATGTTTCAATTTAACAAGCATCTCCTTGTGTACAATAGAATGTGTGTGTTGATTTCTAGGCTTCATTTATTCCTCCTTCTTTTATCTCCAGATATTTTCTTGTTGATCTGTAGGGCACAGACATTCTACCATTCTTCATGGTTTTCTCCAAGTTTTGAACTGTCTCTGTCATTTGCTCATTTGCATATATGATCTCATGAGGAGCTATTTTCCCCTGCATGAAGGTCCTTCAACATTCTCCATTGCAAAGGAATGCGCCAAGATTTTAAACCAGATTTGCCTGAGCATGCATGTCAGTCTTCCAGAATGACTGTTATATATTTATTTCCCAGGGATACCTACTTTATGATGGGTGATCTCAATGAGAAGAAGACCCCTGAAGATGATATGGAAGGGCTCGTCCCAGATCCAAGGTATGGTGTATTTTAAATGATCCTGGTAAATGGTTAAAGTATGGAAGTATGATTTCCTTGATAGGCATTTAGAAGACGGCGTATATAACACAAGGATATTCTATGGATAACAACTTCTTTAATGCTGTTTAGCTTTGAAAAAGTTGGAAGTATCTCCAACGAAACGTCAGCTCCACAGCAATAAAGAAGTTGTTATCTATAGAATAGCCTTGGGTTATGGAAGTATTAATTGGCTTAACTAAGCTAATAATAGTAATAAAAGAGGGCAGTTGCCACTTTGATGATTGAGACAGCACATCTTCAATAGCTTAATAAAGAAACTGTACAGATCAATAGATGCCACATTGTTTTGGTGTGTAAACCACAAACTTATTATTTAAAACATTGAAATAGAGTGAAAATAGGAAAGAAATGAGAATGGAGACCAGTGTATGCCTGTCCCATACTAAGGCAGGAATAGATGTATAAATGTATAATGTTTAACTTCTTGTTTTCTTGCAGACAAATGAAGAAGAGGCCACGCCGGCTACTGTCAGCTGATGGGCAGAATTTCCTAAATCTCTGGTTTATCCCCCATCATACGGAAATACTGATCATGTTCAAGACTCTGGATGATGTGACATGTGTGAAGGCACTGACGGAATGCGTGAGAGTTGTCTCCTCTCTCCACGACATCTTGCAGTACCTGTGCGCCCACTCCCGACTCGGTAGTTCACACGCCCGGCTAGGCTCTCGGAAGATGGAGTTTGTGTCCGCAGACTGGGGTGGCACCGAAGGGATAGGTACACATGGTCAACCACCTCGCTGGGGGTCTAATAACACCCCAGCCACCAGTCAGATTGTTGGACCGGATTCGGGGCCTTCGCGCACATCGCCGGAAGTGACATCATATATAGTAAAATAGATGTTTAACGAAAATTTTGATTACTTTTCAAGTCTGCATAATACCTCCGTTGACCTAGCGTTATAAAAATAATTATCTGGAGATAATTTTCCCTGTTTATCTGGACAGAGCATATGAAAAGTAGTTCGCTCATGTGCAACACTAAAGGAGTCGCTTGGTCGGATTCAAACTGAACCGTGCGTTGGTTGGTTTCCCCTATACGTCATAGCAACGTAGTAAAGGTCAACTTCCGCTATTGGAGGCAGGGATGTTATTGGAGCCTGTGAAATGGAGCATGCGCTGTGGGGAGGTTGACACATGGTTCATAAACGATATTGTTTGGATAGCCAAGAAGTGTAACTAGGAATTCCTGTTAAGGTCATATATGTCCCGGTTCTTTGCAATTCAGATAGGGATTCAGGGTTCCATCTAGAAATTTTGAGTAAGGGTTTAACGCCAAAGACCCTTTCATGCTCAGGTATGCTGTCAGAGCCATTTGCCAGCACCTGAGAGCCCCAAGATCAAGGTTGATTATCGTCTTTTAAAAAAAAAAAAATACCAGACAATAAAAGCTTTTTTTTTGTTTTTGGTGAATAATTTATGCTTTGATTTTTTGTAAATTTGCCTCTAGATGAACCTCTAGGACATCAACATCCAATTATTTTAGGATCATAGCACTTTCATGGTATCTTTAGTGCTGACTGGTTGATCCTTGCCCGGGGTTCTAACCCAAACCCCCTCATAATAGAGCAACATATCACAAGCAGTAAATACAAGCACTCTAAGCCATTTGCCCACATCAGTCATTCTCTACCATTTCCCAACGGTCACATTATTTCTATCTATGATATCCCCAAGACAGTATGATAAATATAATTGAAAATTGCGATTTTTTTTCTTCTTTATCATCATCAGAGTAAGTTATCATACTAATGCTCTGTGCTAATCCTCAGATTTTCATTCAGGATTCACCTCAATATTCAATCAGTGGTATACAGTAATCCCTCTAATAATTCAATCACAGGAAGTGAAATTTTCCACCATAAAATCTGGGGGTGATCAAATTTATTGAAAGAGAATGTTCAAAAAATTGTTCAAAATCATGCATATAATCTTTATATTTTCTTCACTATTTAAATGATTTTAGAGGGTGATCAAATTTATTAGAACCTCCTATTGAATTTTTTCCCCAAAATTGTGGGAATGGAATTATTAGAGGGATTGCCTTATATACAATATTACTATGAATAATGTTGACCCTTCAGGAGCGGAATTACGAGAGATTCAGAAACAGATGAACAACTTACCTGCACCAACAAACCCTGAAACTGTGGCTGACTTCCTCATGCTGAGAAAAGAGGTGATGTTCCTGGAGATAGACACAGCCGTGCGACACTCCACCACAGACACATTCCTCTCCACTGGCAATGTACAGGCTTTCAAGGTATCCCATCATGTACTTCATGTCCATATCCCAGCATGCCGTTCATTTACATATCCCAGCATGCCATTCATTTACATATTCCATCATGCCAGTCATTTACAGGTTTTTTTTCACAAGGACAATCTGTTCTGTTCCCTCTAAAAATTCGATCACCTCTAATTTTTGGGACAAAATTCACCCTCTAAAATCATTGAAACAACAAAGAAATAATGGATTATGTTCATGATTTGGAACCATTCTTGTGGTGTGAAATTTCACTTCCTGTGATTGAATTATTAGGGATTACCATAGAGCTTTATATGAAACATTAAATGTATAAGAGGATTTGGGTGAGCAGGTGAGAAAAATGTGATAGGGAGCATCTGTAAGACTTGATTGGGGTGAGGAAGTGAAATTTGATTAATATGAAGATGTCCTGACTACGATAAATCCTCCAGTAATTGAATCACTCTATCAAAATCCAATCACCCCCGATTTTGTGGGCAAAATTCAATCGGTCCTTCTAATAAATTTAATCACCCTCTGAAATCATCAAGATATTAAAGAAATGATAGACTATCTGCATGAGTTTGGACTATTTTATCACCTGAAGCACAAATTTATGGTGGGAATTATTAGAGAATTTACAATATAGTCAAGTTGACACCTGCCATCTATCACGCTTACCCAGTTCTGCATGTCACCGATTGTTGAATGTTACATGATGGCTTGTGTGTAGAATTTTATTAAGGAATATATTGAAAGTGATTGATTTGCTGCAATATAACTGAAACAACAGTATACCATCAATGATACAGGTCATCAGATCAGCTCGGTGATCTGTCTAGCTTTCACCAAATATGCAGTTGACAATATGATCTTTTACTTTGCTTACAGGCTATCACTAACAATATCTATTGTGCACTGCCAGCTCTCAGTAACATTGAGCGCCCAAGTGTGTTTAGCACGTACCTAAGCTTGCCGGAGCCTCTGGAGCCACGAGACGGCAAAGCAGCAGAGCTTTACCCCTGGCGGAGTTTCTATGGAAGGTATGCAACTGAAAAATTCACTTCACTGACTCCCGTTCGACCATTGATTTGCTTTCATTTAAATTCAAACTGTTAATATTTGGCTAATAAAAGACTAAATCTAATTGGTGTTGATATAAAGTATATGTAGGGCCTATTATCTTTAAGGACTGTTCATGATGAAAAATGTAAAAGTTTCTGAGCCGAATAAGTACCGCAGGCTTAGGCCGTGGTTGAGACTTCCTGGATTCATTACGTTTGCTTAAAAACTTTGGCCAAACACTTCTTGATTTCTCTTGATTACCAACAGAATTTGTTCTTCTTCGGAATTCAAACAATATTGACAAAATTCGCGGATGGTCACTAGCGAGGTACGCCCTGCCTGCATCTACCCATTTGCAGCATTGCTGGTGTTGTCTTCCTCGTTTATCAATGCGGGTCAATGACTACTTCAATTACGAAAATGATAAGGTTAACCAGAACTGGGTGAATGTTTCTACAGCTGTCACCTGGCTCCCTTTGGATGGATCTTTCAGCCTTCACAATAAGGAAAATTCTCCTCAGCAAAAATCCTGTGGCAACAGAATAACTTTCAGTTAATGTCATGTTAAAAATTGCTGAGGTGAACTAATAATACCACAGCTTTCATCACCGGCCGACATACATCAGTTACTGACCTACACCGAGTGAGTGAGTGATTAGGGTTTAACGTCTGACCTACACCGAGTGAGTGAGTGATTAGGGTTTAACGTCTGACCTACACCGGCCGACTACCAGCCGACATACATCAGTTACTGACCTACACCGAGTGAGTGAGTGATTAGGGTTTAACGTCTGACCTACACCGGCCGGCTACCAGCCGACATACATCAGTTACTGACCTACACCGAGTGAGTGAGTGATTAGGGTTTAACGTCTGACCTACACCGGCCGACTACCAGCCGACATACATCAGTTACTGACCTACACCGAGTGAGTGAGTGATTAGGGTTTAACGTCTGACCTACACCGGCCGACTACCAGCCGACATACATCAGTTACTGACCTACACCGAGTGAAAGGGAGTGATTAGGGGCTTAACGTCTGACCTACACCGGCCGACTACCAGCCGACATACATCAGTTACTGACCTACACGTAGAGTGAGTGAGTGATTAGGGTTTAACGACCTACACCGGCCGGCCAACAGCCGACATACATCAGTTACTGACTCACACTGAGTGAGTGAGTGATTAGGTTTAACGTCTGACCTACACCGGCCTGCTACTTCAGCCGACATACATCAGTTACTGACCTACACCGAGTGAGTGAGTGATTAGGGTTTAACGTCTGACCTACACCGGCCGGCTACCAGCCGACATACATCAGTTACTGACCTACACCGAGTGAGTGAGTGATTAGGGTTTAACGTCTGACCTACACCGGCCGACTACCAGCCGACATACATCAGTTACTGACCTACACCGAGTGAGTGAGTGATTAGGGTTTAACGTCTGACCTACACCGGCCGGCTACCAGCCGACATACATCAGTTACTGACCTACACCGAGTGAGTGAGTGATTAGGGTTTAACGTCTGACCTACACCGGCCGGCTACCAGCCGACATACATCAGTTACTGACCTACACCGAGTGAGTGAGTGATTAGGGTTTAACGTCTGACCTACACCGGCCGACTACCAGCCGACATACATCAGTTACTGACCTACACCGAGTGAGTGAGTGATTAGGGTTTAACGTCTGACCTACACCGGCCGACTACCAGCCGACATACATCAGTTACTGACCTACACCGAGTGAGTGAGTGAGTGATTAGGGTTTAACGTCTGACCTACACCGGCCGACTACCAGCCGACATACATCAGTTACTGACCTACACCGAGTGAGTGAGTGATTAGGGTTTAACGTCTGGACCTACACCGGCCGGCTACCAGCCGACATCATCAGTTACTGACCTACACCGAGCGAGTGAGTGATTGTGGCTTCTAACGCCTGACCTTACACCGGCCGACTACCAGCCGACATACATCAGTTACTGACTCCACACCGAGTGAGTGAGTGATTAGGGTTTAACGTCTGACCTACACCGGCCGGCTACCAGCCGACATACATCAGTTACTGACCTACACCGAGTGAGTGAGTGATTAGGGTTTAACGTCTGACCTACACCGGCCGACTACCAGCCGACATACATCAGTTACTGACCTACACCGAGTGAGTGAGTGATTAGGGTTTAACGTCTGACCTACACCGGCCGACTATCAGCCGACATACATCAGTTACTGACCTACACCGAGTGAGTGAGTGATTAGGGTTTAACGTCTGACCTACACCGGTCGACTACCAGCCGACATACATCAGTTACCGGCCTACTACTGGCCCACATACGTCATTTACCAGCTGACAGCCGTCTTTAGTATAAATACGCCAAACAAACCCAAATCTTGATCCTACTAGAATCGAAACCGGTTAGACTTTAAAAGTTTCCAGTCTAAGACATTACTTCACACAAGTTTTGTTTCTGTATCATATATGCTATCTGGGATCGCTCCAGGTTTATCGAAGTAACATTTGTCGCATCTCTTTACCAAATAATACCACAGCATTTTACCTTGGCAATTGCTAAATGCCATGGCTAATTGTGGGGGTTGTCTTTAATATGGAGATTTTAATCCATCGCACTAATAAATTTGGGATTCTACTGCAATTTGAAATTTTGAATGTACCAGAGTATTGTATTCTTTTGTTTGTGGAATCAAGTTCAAGTGATAATGTTTACAATTCATGATACATGTTGTAGGAATGGCCCCTTCCCAACAATGTTCTGGCCCTTCCATAGAATAGAACATAACATACAACTGGCTCTGGCAGGACTCAAGGATGTTGACAGGTAAGTACAGTGGGAATGGCTTCCAGGAAACCAGAACACCATTAATGAAACTTTAGAGTGGTGAGCGGACTTAAGGTGATCTTGATGGAACATGAGAGACTGTTTAAGTTGGCGACCCGTTCAGTGTTCAAAGCGGTTGACAGAATGTCTTACATCCCCTGGAAATTCCAGGAAATTCTTGAAATTTGAATTCCATCCTGGAAAGTGCTTGAAATCAGGTTTATTCCTGGAAACTCCTGAAAAATCACAATTTATTACCCAAATCGTAAACCTGCTTTGATCAAATGCCTAATCTCCATTAGGAAGAACAATACAAACTGTTAAAACGGAAGTTAAAACTAAAAGCTGTCTCCCCTAGAAGGGAGTTGTCTGCCCCTAGGGGAGCTCTCTCATTCATCCCAGTAGAGTTACTATAAAGGCTCTGCTCACGCCATTCCTATCCTCTTTCTCTGTTTGTACTCGACCAGTGCACATCAAGGAAGTGTTAAAGCAATACAGCTGTGTTGTTGTTGTAACCGCCGGTTATATCCTTTATCAAGATTGACTTGTGTTTTTCGTTTTGGAAATTCTTCTTACATTAGTTATGTCTGAGGTTTCTGTTCCGATTTCTAATTTTTGTCGTACGTGTGGGCAAGTTTTGTCCCGTTTGGACGCCCACACGGTTTGTTTTGCTTGTAAAGATTTGTGCTATCGCAAAGCCACGTGTGCGGAGTGTGTCATGGGATTCGTCTGCCTGGAGGAATTATGCCCAGGTCCGACGTGCTCATTTATTGCGTGCCTCTGAGGATCCCGCTCTATCGGAGCGATAGACGGCTTTTGGAAATTGCGCTTGTGTATGACATGAAATCCAACGAGGATCTCGGCGGTGTCGGTTTAGATTTGTCACATAGATTTCAAAGTCCGGTTTCATCGGCGTCTGTAAATATTTCCTCCCAGTGGGACCGTTCCTACAGGTAGATAATATTCAACTTCTAGACAGTCTGACCTCCACCGGTATTCCTTTGTCTCGAGTCCCTGTAAAACCGGTTCCATTGTTCAGGCCAACAAAGGCCTCCAGATCCAGGTCGGTTTTACCTGAGCGGTCCATTGTCTCCTTCGGACAAAAGAATGCTACCTCGCCGCATGTTATCTCGCCTATGTCACTTTTGTCAATGGTTCTATTGCGGTTAAATAAATAATATTTCTGGGATAATTTTGTCTGACATTTCTATCCCGGTTGTTTCTAAATTTTGTCGCTTGTATGGGCAATTTTTGGACTCGCTTAGACCTCACACGGTTTGTTTTACCGTCAGCCACGTGTTTAGTGTCTTCGGACGTACGTCGCTAAAATAATTTGCTCTTGTCGGAGATTTCAAAATTTTAGCCATGATTTTTTCTATATCTTGAAATGAACGTCCGACGATGTTTTCTAAAAGTCAATATGAAATCTCACGCTCAACTAATAACACAGTCTTGCGTGATGGTAGACAGTGTGTATTCAATATCGCTTAAGCACGGGCTCTCGCGACCCCGTTTTGTTATCGGTCAGTATGGGAGCCTATTGTGATCTGTACGATAAACGAACAGGATTTTGTTTCGTTGATTCACGAATTTATGCATTGAATTTTGTGTAAATCTTAAGTAGTATTGTGAAAAGTATCCTCGCCTGACGCGGGAAGTTCGTTTTCCCCGCCGGGGAGATCCGATTCTTTATAAGCAGTCCGTCAATTTCCATGTTGTTGTTGTATCTTCTGTTCGGACTTGCAGTTTTTGGTAGTTTCACTTTCATGCATTCAGTTCTTTGTTCCTACCAAAATGTAATCTCTTGTTATATCAAGTATTATTATGTTTATTTGATATCCTGTGATCAAGAGAGAACTTACAGAGGTTTTTCTCTGCCTTTCATGCTTACGTTGTTGTTGCGTTTGTGTTCGTAACCACAACTCAAGCCTATTCACTACGACGCTTTGTTACATTTTAATGAGCTTCTTTACTACTCTCTTTATGTAATTAAGGGTGTGTTGAACAACAAAAGAGATCACGTGTTTGTTTTTTGTGAAAGTGTGCTATTCTTTGAAACACAAATTTCTGTTATTAAACATTGTGATATGTTTATGTTTCACACCAAATTGGTCCCATCTGTATACTGAACTACACTTACAATTCAGATTGGGTTGAGCATTAATTTTATTTCTTCTCTCTGAGAAATTTTATAATTATTAGCTTGAGTGTGAGTGTATTTCTCCGGGAAATCTTTAGAAATACTCTCGTTCGACGACACGTGGAGTGTTTATTGATCTTCTCCTGGTCTGTTGGCCGGGCAAGGATCAAGCCTGAAGTTTTCTCAATCTTCTGCCTGGGACAGCATTAGACTATTTCATCGAGCGGTCTTCTTGTATTTTGAGCCCTGCGCAAGGATGACACGCAAATTCGTGAAGTGTTCTATAGTTTTTCTACCGAGTATGATTACCGGTACAGTCTACAAGAACAACAGACTGCTCTTTAGCAATGTTCTTTACCGTTTCTTCTTCTCGACAGCTTGTTCGTGTTAGGTCATTTCAAATTCTGAATTTTTAATGACCTTACTTTATCTGCCGGCGAGAGACTTTAAATGTATTTCCTCTCTTCGGGAATTTTAAATTCTTTGAGGATCTTTCTAGTTTACGTGGAAATCTCTTTGTTCTGGATGTCGGTGGTGTTACAACCAGGCGGAGTTACGTTTGGGATTAACGCTTGGAACATTTAATGTGTTCATCTCTTCTGCGTTTCTAATTTCATTACAGTCGAGTTCGGGGTTACTGTTTGCAACGCCTTTCTCGTTTCACACTTCAGCGACGTTCCATTACGTCGTCTCGTTGTCCTCATACACCTGTACGTCGTTTCTCGCCGTTACGTCGTTTTTCCTGTACTTTTATAAGGTTGTATCCTGCTCCATTGTGAGCATGTATGTACATTATGTTGAAGCAAATGGGGGAATCACTACGCCATTTTTCACGCACAACGTTTCTCCCGTTTTTCACGTTACGTCATTCTGTTACACCTTGACGACGTTCCATTACGCCGTCAGGTTGTTCTCATACACTTGTGCGTCGTTCTCGTACATATGTTAGACGTTCCGGTACGCCATAACGCCATTCGTCACGTTATTTCTTCTGTACCTCCATCGTTTTGCGAGATGCATATTTTATTCCATTCATCCTCGTTTTCGGCGTTTCCTACGATTCACCGTCATCGGTCGTCGGTGGGAGTGGAAGTTTTTCCGTTCGGTGTCAACCTCCCCCTTGTATCAATTCATCTCGGGGCTTTCACATCGAGGTTTACTTAAGTTCGTCGTTACACTGCGTAGGGGATTGTGTTGAAGCCATTTTGGCACCAGAATTGTGTTGAAAGTAACAAAATTGTGTTGGAGTCAACAGTAATTTGTTTTGAACTCAGCACAATTTTGTGTTGATATTTGAAGTTTGACGCGGAACCATGTTGATTTCGACACAAAACATTTTGTGTTGAAGCTATTTTAGCACAAAATTTTGTGTTAAAGCAACACAATATTTTTCGCAGTGTACTTTGGGGGACAGTTTTTCGACTCTCTCCATCAAGTACTTCGTCCCCGTATAGACCGTTGGACCAGTTTTTTAGACTTTGGCATTATAGTTCTGTCATCAACTATAGGGCTTTTCATTTCTATGCAGGACCTTACTCACTACGTTCGTTTTTCATGTTCGGTCACTGCAGTGGATTTATTCGTCCTGGTGCCGAGAATGTGATGCCCTTCCTGACTCTGTCTCTTTGTTTCCCTGTATCTGACTTCTTCCTTCACCTTTATCGTGATATGAAGTTCAACTCCGCATCTTTTAAGGGTTCCGGTCTGCTTAGGCTAGGGTTTATACGTTTTTCTTCCGGCATCGTCATTAGTCTAAACGACAATATCTCTGCGCTCTTTCGGGCTTTCGCTTTACAGTCTCGCCGTACTCGCCAGCTGTTACCGAAATGGGATATTGGCGTGGTTCTGTGTGCTCTGTTTCGTCCGCCTTTTGAACCTTTACAGTCCGTTTCTCTCAAAGCTGTTTTCCTACAAGGCTGCTTTGCTGGCGGCTTTTGCTTTGGCGTCTAGAGTGTCTGAACTTCATGCTCTTGAGAGATCATCTATGACCTGCACGGCGGATTGGTCTCGCATTTCCTTTCGACCCATTCCTAAGTTCATCGCCAAAAATGAGTGTTCGCCTAGGTCTGTGTGCTCAACGTTTGTACTCCATCCCTGCGTTATCAGACTTCGTGCATGGCCTCGAAGACGACCCTCTGTTATGTCCTGTTCGAGCCATATTCGCCACTATCTCACTCGTACCGATCCCGGTCGGGGCTCTCGTCGTCTTATTCTTGTCCCTTCGCCCGTCTGCAGTGCGTGACATTACTAAGAATACCATTGCTTCGTGGTTGAAGAAGACCATAAGTGGTCACATCAATTGGCCATTGACGCTCCCCCACTACTATCTACTGCTTCTTCTCATGAAATTCGTGCCATCACTACGTCATGGCATTTATGAGTGAGTTTGTCCCTCTATGACATTGTCCAGTCCTGTGCATGGACGGCAAATTCTACGTTCACCAATTTCTATCTGAGAGATATGTCAGTGTAATCAGATAGAATGATCACGTTTGGACCGCTGATGGCTGCCCAGCACGTGGTCAATTAACTTGCAAAAAAAGAGGTGGGGGGGGGGGCATTTCTCATCAGCGCAGCAAGTCAGCCAGCTTGCTGCATCATCTTCAGTTATATATGTCCACCATACTACATGATCACCTAAATAGGTCAGTCATGCAGCCAACTTACAAGACCCGTCTCATCGGTGAGTATGGGTTAGACATGGTTATTACTACAGCCACTGCGTCTCCTCGACTGGGGTTTCCCGTCTATTGAGTATGGTGTACCACATTTACAATCAAGTTTTTGATTTAATCCATGAGTATCTTCAGCGTCTTCGACCTGAGTTCTCTTTGGGTAAGTTTTAGTGTGCGGTATGCCTATACAGTCAACCAGCTTATGGCTTCATCGCTGCTATTCAAACATTTTATGTCCACATACTAAATGATCACTTAAGAGAAGTGATAGGTTAGCTTGCCAGCCGCCAACTCTCGAGTCATCTATCAAGGCCTGGCACAATGACGAGTTTTAATCTTTGCCTTTACTGCAGATTTGCTTGTGTCATTTCAGGTTAAAGCTATAACCTTCTTCCAGATCATCTCAGCTGAGTCACCTTCGGTCAACTCAAGAGTCCAGCGTACAAAGACAGGGACTAAAGTACAGACAGTTGACGTGAAATGGAGAGTAGACTCAGGCCAAGCGCTGTCAACTCGCAACTCCTCTTACAAGACCGGATCAAGCTTCATGGACTAAAGTACAGAGAGTTGACATAAGCCGGCTTGTGGACTGAGGGTGGTGCAAGTTAGTCACCCTGTATGCCGCGGGTAGCTGGTAGGTCGCCTCACCCCCGTTCATACACTGGCTTACCAAGAATACCCTCGATCGCCTCAGGGCAGGGGTTCCCTTCAGATTGGTAATATTGTGTACCCAACCACGATCACAGCTACATGGATAAAGACACTCATAAGATAAGTAACTTCTATTACTACTCCATAATTACCCGCTGCGTCACCGACCAGGGTTCTTTTTGTTGGGATTTATTGTCATATCTGTGATCATTTTAGGTAGAAGCTGAAGTGGCCAGGTGGTCTAGGCCGTTTGCGTTTACTGCTAGCGATTTGGTGCCAGACTCTGGGGACGCGGGTTCGTGTCTCGCACGGGACTGACCCATCCAGCACTAATAATTGTGCCTTTATATACTAAGAGAGTGTCATCTTAAAAATAATTGGATATAAATGTTGTCTACTCAGTAGTAATAGGTCAGTTTGCCAGCCAACATCTCTCAAGTCATCAATTAAGGCCTGACACAATTGTGACGTTTAATCTTTGTCTTTACTACAGATTTGCTTGTGTCATTTCAGGTTGAAGCTATGACCTTCTTCTAGATCATCTCAGCTGAGTCACCTGCGGTCAACTCACAAGTTCCAGTGTCAGCAACAGGGACTGAAGTACAGAGAGTTGACGAAGTCGTGGAGTAGACTCAGGGCAAACGCTGTCAACTCACAACTCATCCTACAAGACCTGTTCAAGCTTCAAGGACCAAAGTACAGAGAGTTGACGTAAGACGGCTTGTGGACTGAGGGTGGTGTAAGCTGGTCACCCTGTATGCAACGGGTATAGCTGGCAGATCGCCTCTCCCCAGTTCTTACATTGCTTACCAAGAATACCTTCTTGTTGCCTCAGGGCCCGGGGTTTCCTTCAGATTGGTAATATTGTGTACCACACCACGATCACAGCTACATGGATGGAGACACTCAAGATAAGTACTACTATATCAACTCCATGAATTACCCAATTGCGTCACCGACCAGGGTTCCTCTTGTTGAGAATTAATGTGTCATGTTTATGCCCATGTCTGTGTCATCCCAGCGGTTACTCAGCCTGCTATTGGAGCTACAACAAGGCCGAGGTTCTCACCTCCATATGTTGGTAGTGAGGCATTTAATCAAAGCAGGTTTACGATTTGGGTAATAAATATTAAACATTTATAAACAATGTTACTATTTATAACCAAATCAAACCTGCTTTGATTTGATTGCCCCTCCCTTCCTTCCCCTCACTCCACGGCCTTGTACACTACAGGTCTCGGTTTATCACAATGAGAAAGAGGATAGGAATGGCGTGAGCAGAGCCTTTATAGTAACTCCACTGGAATGAATGAGAGAGCTCCCCTAGGGGCAGACATCTCCCCTCTAGGGGAGACAGCTTTTAGTTTTAACTTCCGTTTTAACAGTTTGTATTGTTCTTCCTAATGGAGATTAGGCATTTAATCAAAGCAGGTTTGATTTGGTTATAAATAGTAACATTGTTTATAAATGTTTAATTTTTGTAGTTCTAATGATGTCTAACATCTCTTCCCTACTGACGGCATGTTAATAATCATGTCAAAAATGGTGTAATTTAATGCTGGAAAACTCCTGGAAAATGTCATTTGAAAAACTCATGGAATTTTCGTTGAACCCTGTCCAAAGACTTGTTCTGCAGTATTACATTCGGCATGCGAATGAGTTTGAAGTCGCAATTTATTAGCAGATCAGGGCTCGCAAAATATCAAAAAATCTAGTTGCCCTTCGGGCAGCCAGTAGTACAAATTTACTTGCCCGAAAATATTTTTACTAGCCCGAATGATAATGTGTAACCTGAAGTTCACCAATACATAAAAATTCTTTATGGACCACAGATGGCTTTACTACCGAGTTTCAGATTTGACTTGAATCTGCGGATGAGAACGTGATATAAATAAAAACAAATATTTTTTAACACCTCTTTTGGTGGAGAGAACAATTGTGTTCGAACCAGGTCCTTGCGGAAATGATTCATTCCAGGCAAGAACGGATTGTTCGCGTCCGCCAGCTGAGGAAATCGCCTACACACTCGACAGAACATTTCAGCTCTTTTTTGATCATCGTGCTCCAGCCAAAATTATTCCTTCACCCATGAAGGCACAAATGCTCGCTTTTGTTTTCGTTCATTGTCCTGATCCTTACGGTCAGTATTCTCTCGTAGACGTTTATCCCCCGTCGTTGGGAGTTCACGATTAGCCAGATACTTGTCCATTTTAAACGTCTTGTCAACTCACTGCACTGACAATGTGGTCCGTCCCGCGCAAAATGATGAAGTCTGCGTTGATTGGCTGATATTAGTCTGTAACCAGGTCGTCGCGAAGGAGATTCTGTGACGCGTGTTTACGTGGCGCATGGTGGGATACCCACAGGATTTTTCCAGTTATGGCCGACGGCATGGCTTTCACTTTCACTGCGATAGTTAGAGTTGAGACTGACGCTGATAGGCAGTCGAGTCCGCCGACTACAGCAAGGAACAACATATTTTATCCAGTAGCATTGACAATTACAGCTAAATTTCTGATTGCCCGTCGGGCAGACAGTTTGCCAGATTTACTTGCCCGACGTAATTTTTGGTTGTCCCGGGACGTCGGGCTAGCTAATTCGCGAGCCCTGCAGATGTAACATACACCATACCCACCTGTCTGAGGGATTAGAATGCTTCAGCTGTGTTGACATGGATATGGCCATCTTGTAAATGTTATTAAACTTGGAGGTTCAATGTGATTATCTTATTTGGTCGATCTTTCAGATAAAGTTCTAATGACTAATGTTCAGGATGGTATATTGCTGAAAAGCCTTCCATATAAACTCATTCTTGTAGCCAGACAGACTATTGTTCTCCTCGGTCATATCACCCTTACATGAAAGATTAACATCCTTTTTTATGCCCAGACATGTGGCTAATGGTGAACTCTTGGGCGTGGTATTACTGATGGAGGATGTCTTATTGACCGGGTTTCCCGACAAAGCCTCCCTGATGAGGCACGAGGGCGAGGAGGAGGATGGTAACCGCCCAGGTGTTAAACCCTCTCCCGCGACTTCTAGACCAGGCAGTCGCCTCAGCAAGGAGCTGGCTCCGCCTTCAAGTACTCTCTCCACTCGGCCTGGCAGTGCAAGATTGACACCGGATGAAACCAAGAAAATGGGTGAGAGAGGGGGGGGTGAGAGAGGGGGAGGGTGAGAGAGGGGGTGCTGGGGTGAGAGAGGGGGGGTGAGAGAGGGGGGAGTTATGTGAAATTGAAATTGAATTTAATCATCTTTTCAAGGATTTTAGGCTAAAGGATGTGGCATGCTTCGGGCCCATCCAATGTGATAACAGTTGTATTCAAATTCTTTTATGTGATCGGCTGTCAAATATAGGAGTGATTAGTCCTCCTTTACATTAAAGGCTACGTACCGTATTACTTATTGTTGCAGAATACAGTCTCAACTCTGTAATAATGCTGTTATTGCTGGAGTGAGTGATTGAATACGGTTTAACATCACTTTCAACATTTTTTCAGCTATATCATGACGGGTGTTGAGGGACGGGGGTACCTACTTGTAACAGAGCAGATCTAATGCTGCCATTTTATAGTGCTGTCCCACTGAAATATCATGCCATAGGCAGACATGAAAACCCACTCACTCACATTATACTGACACCGAGCCAACCAGTACTTGTTCCATCCTCTCAATGCTGAGCGTAAGCGAGGAAGCAATGAGTTCCATTTTTCAAGTCTTTGGTATGACCCGGCATGGGATTGAACCCAGTACCTACCGCTTATTGCTGGACCAGATTCGAACCACCTTTATAGATCTTCAGCCTTATAAAAGGGGTGTAATGATATCCATTTATGAATTTGGGTGACACCATAGCACCCGCCTTATATCAGAATCAGCCCTATATTGAGGCAACTTATAGAGAGGTTAGACAAGGTTGAACTAACTATTTCATCATGACTAATAGGTTACCTTCCAGTTTTATCAAAGAAACCAATGAATTATTTGCTGATATTTTTTTCACACATTCTTAATTTCCCACCAACAGATAATGGTGTGATCAGTTTTATTGAATGAAAAAGTTGATCAAATGGTTCAAAATCAGATGTTTTACCACTATTTAATTTATTAGTATCCAGAATTTGAAGGATCATCTATTGTAATCTGCTTTTTGCACATTATTAAGAGAACAAAGAAGAGCCTGTCTGTGCAGTGATCCATGACTTCAGGTTATCAGCTACTGGTTCATATGTTTTCACTTTGCCCCATCTTTTAATATGGGAGATTATTTTGAGGGCCTGTCTGTGCAGTGACCCATGACTTCAGGTGATCAGCTACTGGTTTGTATTTTTTCACTTTTCCCCATCTTTTAATGTGGGAGATTATTTTGAGCTGGTGACAACTGACATAATTTTATACGTATGTACTATATTTTCCTAGTATTCAAAGAAAGTGTCACTATGCTTAGAATAATGTATAATTTGGCAAGTATTACATGAAAATATGCCAGCTATCACCAGTTCAAAATTCTCCTAGGTTGAAAGATAGGGCAAAGTGAAAATATACGAAGCAGTACTTATATGAAGTCACAGGTCACCGCACAGACATTCATAAATTGATCCAAACTCCAGGTTCAATGTAATGAATTGTTACAGAAAACTCCAATGCATCCAGTTCTGAAACACATGTCTGAGTGGTCAGTTTAAATTTTCAAAAATAAATGCAGTATTTTTATTGGTTGTTCAAGAAAATCGGGAAAAAATTGGATCAACATTGACCACACAATGCCGATTACTTTCTCAGGACTGCTGAAGAACCTCGACATGGAGCTGAAACTTAAGGACAAAATTGAGTCCATCGGTGGGAAGTGGTCCAGTGTGAAAAACCGTTGGAAAGCCTACCACATGTTTTTCTGTATATACCATGCTTATTTTCCTAGTAGAATTTTTTATTACAGAGCATAGAGGAGTATACAGCGGTTGGTGGAATAATGCTTCCAGATTGGAAAGGATTTATTTGACATCTTTTTCAATGTTTAGTGTCATTAATTAAAAAATTAGATGTAATCGTAAAGCTCAGATTTAAATCTGCTGCTCAATAATCTTTGGACATGTTCGACCCTTGGATTCCAGAGTTTATATAAGCCTGTCATGTGACGAAAATCACTGAAATTTGAAGAATTTTATTATGACAACTACTCTTAGAGTAAGAAATGGACTTTCATTTGAGGAATGCTTTTGACATGTTCAATGGGTTCAATGCTTTATTGTGTATCAAATCGTTAATTTTCAAGTATGGCCACAGTGATCTTTGCCATGATTTGATGGATTTGGTGGAGATCAGCCATGTTCAGAAAAGTTGGATTTTTTTGTTTTTGGCCAGCAACTAGACTAGTCCATTACAATGCTTTTTTGCTTGGGGAAAAATGTATCGACTTCTTTCCTCAGCTACCATAGCCTTAATGCTTCATGTCTTACGGTTTAGTATAAACAGAAGATCTATGATTAAATGATTAGAGCTTGGGATGGAGCATCTTAGCGAGCTAAGGGAATTTCCCATTTCATTAAATGATTAACCTGAGCAGATCAATGTAATCCACTGTGTATTTGACCGAGCGACCAGACACAAAAGTAAACACCCAGACAGGAGGGGCACGAATGTGATATGCTGCGCGAGACCAGACCTTAGCTGTGGAAACAAGCTACATTATTTCTTGCACTCACAACGCATGGTTGTTTTTTTTCTCTGAAGAAGATCAATATTACAAAGAGACTAAACAGATTTTAAAAAAATAAAATCGGTGTTGCTTCTCGGGGGATAAAGTGGTTTCTCTTTTGTGACAGGGGACACTCTGAGGCCCCCACTCTAAGACAGCTTGCTTTCTCGCTCAACATCGAGGTCATGAAGATTTGCCTGGTGCGCATGTGATTGCCCTGAACATGGATGTGCCACCATTTCTGACACACCCTAATATTTGCAGATTCCGCATGGTATAATCTGTCAGAAGTTACTATGCTAGACAGTATCATGCATTCACATTCAACTAATCACAGCTTGCAAAACATAGACAAAGAAATATTGGCTTCAATTTCAATGGATATAAGGATCACGAATATTTCATAAAGACTGAAGCTCCAGTGAGATTTATTTGCTTCAGTTGCCTGTCAAACCTGTATAAGGAAAAAGGCTTTATTAGCTGCAATAGCACATTAAGCTGCAATAGCATGAAAATGTATATAAATATTCGCAAAAAATAATTATGATGACCTCTGATTAATGTTCTTTTCAGTGTATTAATATCAATCTTACAGACTATATTAATGACCAATCAGAATTATTGTTACAAAAGTAAATAGAGTTTAGAGTAAGAGAGTTTATTATTGGCTCATTTGGCTGAAATGATAAATGGTCTTTTTGGAAAAAAATCTTCTTCAGCATCAACTGTATGGTCAAACTTTTCTGAGACTGATAATTATCTTCTAATGAATAACTTTTTAGTGCAGAATATTAAGATTCAGGTTCGAATCACATGTATCTGTAAGGTCAGAATCATTCATGTTATGCTGAATATTTTTAAATAATGACCATGAAAATGACCTCTTTAACTTCAGAATTCCTTGTTGTTATTTTTTAGGGTTAATCAGGGCAAATTTATGTTTTTGACAATTATGTGTTCTCTGCACAGCAGTAAGTAATTCAAGTGAACAACTCACTCAAATAACCAGGATAATCTTACTGATTATTTAACGCTCAACTTTCTCCAGTTGATATACTCAGAGTTTGAAATGTTTCCCACTCTGTCATTTCCAGCGTTGCCTCCATCAAAGAAAGGTCTGTCAAGGAGCCAGGAACCGTTAGACTCGTACAGATTGCTCAAGTCCTTCCTACTGTTATGGAAGAGACTGGAGATAGTGAAGTCTGACTGGGGTCGACGAAAACTGGCAGTGGAAAGAATAGAAACACCCTCCAATTACAAGGAATTCTGGTAAAGGGAATTCTCTTTGTCTTGTGTTTTTATCTCGCCTTACGAAGTAAAGGGGAGATATTGTGAGGGGGAAAGAGGATGTCGTCGTCGATGTCGGTGTCGGTGTCCCCTGCCTGGAAATGATAAGGTTTTTGGTTTAGCAAGTTAAAAAAAAATCTAGAAAAATTAGAAAAAATATTAAAAAAATATGGGGGTGGGTATGCCACCTGGGGATACTACCCCTGGGGTGCTCTAATGTTAAAATCCCTATGAATGAGTTTTGCATTTAGCTGAAGTGCTCATGTACATCTGTACTTGGAAAGTTTCTTGCAGTTGTCAGCTGTCATTGGATGATTATGAAACTTGGTACACAGGTTTCTTGTGATTAGAGGATGTACCTGTGCTATTTTTGAGAAGAAATATTAATTTTTCTCCAAATTATGACGAATGAGTTTTCTGTTTAGGGTACATATACATGTACATGGTAAGTTTGCTCCAGTTGTCAGCTGTCATTGGATGATTATGAAACTTGGTACACATGTTTCTTATGATAAGAGGATGTACCTGTGCTATTTTTGAGAAGTAATATTAATTTTTCTCAAAATTATGGCAAATGAATGAGTTTTCTGTTTAGGTAAATTGTGCATGTAGGCCTCTACATGTATACATATACATGTACATGGTAAGTTTGCTTCAGTTGTCAGCTGTCATTGGATGATTATGAAACTTGGTACACATGTTTCTTATGATTAGAGGATGTACCTGTCCTATTTTTGACAAGAAATATTAATTTTTCTCCAAATTATGGCAAATGAATGAATTTTCTGTTTAGGTAAATTGTACATGTAGGCCTCTACATGTATACATATACATGTACATGGTAAGTTTGCTCCAGTTGTCAGCTCTCATTGGATGATTACGAAACTTGGGACACATGTTTCTTATGATTGGAGGATGTACTTTTTTTTTAGATGAAATATTAATTTTTCTCCAAATTATGGGAAATGATTGAGTTTTGCGTTTAGCTGAAGTGCACATGTACATCTGTACACCACAGTTTGCTGCAGTTGTCAGCTGTCATTGAATGATTATGAAACTTGGTACACATGTTTCTTATGATTAGAAGATGTACCTGTGATATTTAGGAGATGAAATATTAATTTTGTTCAAATTTTGAGGGTTTTGTCTTAATCTGCCAATAATAATGTACATGTATATACATGTACACCTGTACATGGAAAGTTTTCTGAAGCTGTCAGCTTTCATTGGATGAGTTTGACACTTGCTACCCAAGTTCAATGTGATTCAAAGATGTGCATGTGCTATTTAAGAAATATGACATTAAATATGGAATTTTTTCCTAATTATTGCAGTTTAGACTTTGTATCTTTCTATTGATAAGGTTTTTGTTGGGCAAAAATTTACAGGTAGATCTGTACATGGAAAGTTTGTTGAACCTTTCGTGGGATGATTATAAAACTTGGTGGACATGTTTCATGTTTCCTAGGTCACAGCTCTCCCGCAGTAATCCCACACGGGACTGACCTATCCAGCAGTAATCCCAAATGGCATTGGCCTATCCAGCAGTATTGCTATACGGGACTGACCTATCCAGCTGTAATCCCAAACGGAACTCAACTATCCAGCAGTAATCCCAGACCGAACTGGTCTATCCAGCAGTAATCCCATTTGGGACCGGCCTATTCAGCAGTAATCTCCCACAGGACTGACCTATCCAGCAGTAATCCCAATGGCACTGGCCTATCCAGCAGTAATGCCACACGGGACTGACCTATCCAGCAGTAATCAGTAATCCCAGATCGGACTGGCCTATCCTGCAGTAATCCCACATGGGACTGGCCTATCCAGCAGTAATTCCACACGGGACTGGCTTATGCAGCAGTAATCTCTCATGGGACTGACCTATCCAGATGTAATATGACACTGGATTGCAATTTGCAGCAGTAATCTCACATGGCACTGACCTATCCAGCCATAATTTTACGTGGGACTGATCTATTCCGCTGTAATCCCACACAGGTTTAGCCTATCCAGCAGTAATCCCACACGGGACTGGCCTCCTCAGCCATAATCCCACACAGGATTGCCGTATGCAGCAGTAATCCCACACGGGACTGCCTATGCAGCAGTAATCCCACACGGGACTGTCCTATCCAGCATTAATCCCATACGGGACTCATCTATCCAGCAGTAATCCCAGACAGGACTGGCCTATCCAGCAGTAATCCCACTTGGGACTGGACTATCCAGCAGTAATCCCACAGGGGACTATCCATCAGTAATAACATGGGACTGGTCCACCCAGCAGTAATCCCACACAGGACTGGCCTATCCAGCAGTAATCTCACATGGGACTGAACTATCCAGCAGTAATCTCACTGGACTGCCCTATGTACCGGGGTGCCAGTAATCTGACGGCACTGACCTATCCATCCTACATGGGATTAACTTTTGCCAGTAATCCCACATGGGACTGATGTTATTGTCTGTACCAGATAATCTATTCCAGACATTATTGTCTGTACCACATCACCTATTCCGGACCTTATTGTTTGCTCTACATGTATGCTTTCAATACTGCTGCACCTTGGGTGGATGACCCCGCAAGGCGAGATGTTGGGGTTCTCAGAACGCTTGTTTTTATTCATATATTGAAATAACTTTTAAGAGAAAGAATTTTCAGGGTTAATCAGGTGGGAATTAACCACACAACCCCTCCAATATATGGAGTTGCTCTTATCAGGTGAGCTATGCCAGCCCATGTAATGGAGGTGATACTCTCATGGATTATCCCATTGAAGGCCAAACCTTTCTCTCAGTGGCAATGTGTGCAACTGGCTTTATGATATTGAAATGATAAATTGGTATGTAGACTCCCACCAAAGAAATTTGTATATTTGGTAAGAGCTGTTCCATTTAAAAAGGTATGGGAGGGGAGGAAGGCACTCAATATATTATTCTATGGGTCATGGGAGGAAATTCCCTTCAATCCATGTTATAACATTGGGAAGGCCAATAAAATTTCTATGGGTGGTGTGGTATAATTCAAAGCTACCTTCTGCCCCTCCCATACCTTTTTAAATGGAACAGCCCTAATAATTTTGGAAAGAAATAATAATTAAGCCATCAGCGGGAATCGAACCCTCGACCCTTTCAATTTGTGGAGTTGCTCTTAACATCTGAGCTAATAGCTAGGTAATTAATACACCTGTGGATTGTCCCAGTGAAGGCCAGTCCTCTCTGTGTTGTGTTGTGTGCCACTTTTAATACATAGAAATTGCTTGCTGGTGTACTGAACATTATAGCAAATTTCCCATATTGATTTCCTAATCTGTATTGAGAAAGTTAAATATCTACCACACCTGAATTAACGTAATTTCATGGTATTTTTTTTTCCAGTAAACAGTATAAGGTGGAGGTACTGTTCCCCGTACTGCAGAGTGTTGCACGTCGTTTGGGTCAAGGAGATATGTATGAGGGGATCGTGTCCGATACTGAGCCTCTGGTCATGCCACGGGGGTCATCAGAAATAGAGATACGCTCTCGTCAGGTAGGGGCAAAAAGAAGAAACAAGCAAAGGGTCACAGTTGAATGTGATATTATGTTCAAACCAAAATGTCAAGATCACCGTAACACTTCCTACTCCTGTATCTTCAGTGTGAGAAAGTATGGGGTTTGCTTTTTTTACTCCAACAGTAGCTGTTGAAATTCTTTAATATGTAAATGTCTGATATTTCAAAAGGTTGGAAGAAAGAAAAGATTAAAACCTACCCATCTACATCCAACTTTGCCTCTGGAAACAACCTGAACACAAATATTGCCACCCTGATAATAATATAACATGCATGCAACAATCAGCCCTGGGTATTTGGACCATTTAATGAACTTCATTTTGGTTCTTTGTAGCTTAATTTTCACTGCTCATTGCAAAGATATATTCTTCATTTTCTCTTTAATTATAATTGTATTCCCTTTAATGAATTATAAGAAATTGACATGAAGCTGTTGCTACATTTAGCTTTCTAAATTGCTGGAGAGCCTGGAATGTCACATGATCACAGAGGTGAGGAAGAAACTGTCCCGTGAGATGACCCTGGTCTTAGCGGAACGGTCAAGAGAGGAAGGAGCACTGCCCACTGACCTGTGGAAAAAACCTGTAAGAACTGTTATCAAGGCGAATTCAGTTGATCAGACATGACTGGGCCAGCTGGGTGATTTATGAATACCCAGTCATACTTGATTTTTACTGTATGACATAGAAGATATTCTATCGGGTGTAAACCAGTTACCTCCCATTCATCAGGTAGATTCCGGACGAGATTTAAGGACATATACTCCAAAAATTGGGCAGCCAAATGTGAACGGTTTTATTTCGCGCTTTCATGAGAAGCCGACGAGCATGGTATTGAAGTAATGGGTCAGCTGCTCCCATTGGCTATTTGGGGCAATCAACACCCTCTGTCTGCTACCAAGGGAGACCACTGCATATGACTAGCAGAGTTATACACTACCAGTGTTCTCCACTGCATCATACTAGTTAGATAACAGATCAATATCCAAAGTGACGAGACTGAGAAAGCCTATGGCACAGACAATCCAGTTGTTATATTTGCCCACCACAGACTATTGTCCTGGGTATGCATGTTTGTGCATGTATATTACGTTTATCTGCTAATATTTAACCATTTGTCTTTTTATTCCCTGGATGTGTGCAGTTCTAATTGAATAAATGTTTTGATCACCTCACCCCTATTACCCTTTGTCTTCTATTCACTACCAGGTTATGAAAGAGAGTTACACTATAACCAGACCACACATTGCGGAGAATTTCACCCAGGCGCTGATGGCCGACTGTATGGAAACAGATACTGATATAAGCATTTCCAAGACACATCTCAACTCCTGTCTCACAGAGCTGGCTCAGAAAGTAATGGCCAGGGAAAAACAGAACTATGAAAGGTCAGTACCAGTAGATGTACCTGGTCCTACACCGGGACTATTCCAGAAAAAATAGTATCTGGAATAGCAGTCGGATATCATACATGTCCAATCAAACGAGTTGTGTCCTGCCAAAAAATAACTTGAATTTGCTTATTTCTGACCCTGGGTGCAGAAGACACTCATATAATTTTCTATCAATGTTAAAAACTTGTATTTCAGGGAAGACCCATATGTCTATGTGTTTTCAGTGCTTCTGTCCAATCACTCAGGATGTACATTTTTCTGGAACATCCTCACTCTGGTGATTGTAACTAAGCTTGCCAAATTCACACCACAAGTGCATCTTCTGACAGTGCACAATCCTCACCTTGCACATGTTTTACAAATCTTGACCTCTATTTCGATAGCCATAACTTGCTGAGGGATTCTCAGCCTCATGTCTGGTTCCTGTTTTCTCAAGGTAACACCTGGCCTGAAACTACATTGTACTTTATTATTGTTAAAATTTCAACATTTCTTTGGATTATGAGTGAAATTCTTTCCTTTGTTGTATTTCCAGTTACACGATGTACTATGAAAATCTGCTACGTGTGAATCACACTCTACTCTACCAAAAGGAACAGGTGATTATGACACGAGCTGAGGCTGAAAAAAAAAAAATTCTAGCATCACAGGCCCTGCAGCATCATTTTATTTGCTTCTGCTTTTTTACCCCTCGGCCAACTTTGGCCTAGGGGTATTGTCGTCATCATGTACGGCTGTCCGTACGTCCGTCCGTCCGTCCGTTACCGCGATATCTACAGAACCGTTTCATGCATGGCAACCAAACTTGTTACATCTATTTATCTTCACGTAAATCAGAGGCCTATCGAAAATGAGTCATCTCGGACAATATTTTGCAGAGTTATGCCCCTTTTTACAAATAGAAATCCATTTATGATTTGTTATTGTGATAATTTCAGAACCGTTCCATATACAACATCCTAACGTGATACAGTTGTTTCTCTTGACCTGAACTAGATGCCTATCGAAAACGAGTCGTGTCAGAAAGTATTTTGCAGAGTTATGCCCTTGTCCATTTATGATTTGTTATTGTGATAATTTCAGAACCGTTCCATATACAACATCCTAGCGTGATACAGTTGTTTCTCTTGACCTGAACTAGATGCCTATCGAAAATGAGTCGTGTCAGAAAGTATTTTTGCAGAGTTATGCCCCTTGTCTAATAAAATCCACTAATTCCTATGTTAAGTTTGCATATAATTTCTATATCATGTTTGTATACTATCACATTTATTTATTGATTGGATGACTGATTTATTGATTTATTCTCTTACACAATGCGAAGAACAAACGTATATCTATAGTGTATGTATTTATTCCAGAAACAAATTAATTTAAGGGGAGGAAAACTTTTTTTTTTTTTCAAAGAAAGTACACTTACAATACCAGGGGTAAATATTTCTTCCCACAAGCCAATCAACCCTTACATTATAATAGCTGGGGTTCAGAGCCGAGGGGTTTCGATAGCGCAGCTTCATGTATTGTCCATAGCAATTTTTATTATACCCCCCGACACGTAGTGTAGGGGGCGTATACTGGTTTCAGCTTGTCCGTCCGTCCGTCCGTACGTCCGTCCGTACGGATGTCTGTACGTCCGTCCGTAACATTTCGTTTCCGGAGCATAACTTGACAACCGCCAGTTGGATTCCTCTCAAATTTGGTATGCAGCTACCATACCATGAGACCTTGCTTGGGATTGCGTTTGGCGCATGTGCGCCTACAGGTGGCGCCACCTAGGGTCATTCCGTAACATTTCGTTTCCGGAGCATAACTTGACAACCGCTACTTGGATTCCTCTCAAATTTGGTATGTAGCTACCTTACCATGAGACCTCGTTTGGGATTGCGTTTGGCGCATGTGCGTCTACAGGTGGCGCCACCTATGGTCAAAAGTTTCTCATGTCAGTCCGTAACATTTCGTTTCCGGAGCATAACTTGACAACCGCTACTTGGATTCCTTTCAAATTTGGTATGCAGCTGCCTTACCATGAGACCTCGCTTGGGATTGCGTTTGGCGCATGTGCGTCTACAGGTGGCGCCACCTAGGGTCAAAAGTTTCTCAAGTCAGTTAACATTTCGTTTGGTTTAAGTCAGTCTCAAATTTGGTATGCAGCTACCATACCATGAGACCTTGCTTGGGATTGCGTTTGGCGCATGTGCGTCTACAGGTGGCGCCACCTAGGGTCATTCTGCACTTTCGTTTCCGGAGCATAACTTGACAACCGCTACTTGGATTCCTCTCAAATTTGGTATGTAGCTACCTTACCATGAGACCTCGCTTGGGATTGCGTTTGGCGCATGAGCGTCTACAGGTGGCGCCGCCTATGGTCAAAAGTTTCTCATGTCAGTCCGTAACATTTCGTTTCCGGAGCATAACTTGACAACCGCTACTTGGATTCCTCTCAAATTTGGTATGCAGCTGCCATACCATGAGACCTCGCTTGGGATTGCGTTTGGCGCATGTGCGTCTACAGGTGGCGCCACCTAGGGTCAAAAGTTTCTCAAGTCAGTTCGTAACATTTCGTTTCCAGAGCATAACTTGACAACCGCTACTTGGATTCCTCTCAAATTTGGTATGTAGCTACCTTACCATGAGACCTCGCTTGGGATTGCGTTTGGCGCATGTGCATCTACAGGTGGCGCCACCTAGGGTCAAAACTTTTTCTTGTCGGTCCGTAACATTTCGTTTCTGGAGCATAACTTGACAACAGCTAATTGGATTCCTCTCAGATTTGGTATGTAGCTACCTTACCATGAGACCTTGCTTGGGATTGTGTTTGGCGCATGTGCGTCTACAGGTGGCGCCACCTATGGGCAGAATTTTCTCAGTTGGTCCGTAACATTCCATTTCTGGGGCATAACTTGACAACGGCTGATTAGATTCTTCTCAAATTTTGTATGTAGCTGCCATACCATGAGACCTAGCTCAGGATGTTGCATATGCGTCTACAGGTAGTAAGTTTAATATTTCACTTCCCATTTACTTCCTTTTCCTCTTCAATATGGTTATCCAGATGACAGTAATTCGCCTATCTGTTGCAACAGCCCATTTCAAGTCTACAGTTCTAGTGGTAACAACAGTTAGGTAAAACACAATATGCCTGCATAACCCCATTCTCAACAATCATTATTAACATCAATTTTCTGAACAATCCATTAAACTCATCTGAGTATCGTCACGACACATGCATAGACAATCCGTTAACCGCACTCCAACCAAGCGAGGTCTCATTGTCAACTAGTTACATACTGTGCCGCCACTCATAACATGTATACTTATATTCCTCTACAAATACTCGTCAATTCCTATCAAATGTGCATCCGGGGGGTATCTTGTAAGCATGCTTACTGATGATTTCCACTGCCACAATCCCATTCAGCTTACTCGTGAAACGTTAACCACCCCCATGTATCTATGCCCTTACGGGGGTTATCTTGTAAGCAGCCTTACTGATCATTTTGATCAAATGTGTGCATCCCTCAGACTATGCTCTAGTTTATTTTTGTTTCATTATACACATTTCTCAAAGTTTCACCAAATAATATTCAGGCCTTCAAGTGCTTTCTATTTATTTTCTATATTTT
This sequence comes from Hanleya hanleyi, assembly GCA_036873755.1. Taxonomy (NCBI): domain Eukaryota; kingdom Metazoa; phylum Mollusca; class Polyplacophora; order Lepidopleurida; family Hanleyidae; genus Hanleya; species Hanleya hanleyi. Next base: position 145,480 of record JAVTVY010039524.1, on the reverse strand, counting down.
CCAATATTTTTGAGTCATTCCTATATTTTCCTTTATTTTACTCAAAACCTCCTATATTTTGACTTTTTCTCATGAAAACTTTCACCAATGCTCTGAAATCAGTCAATTTGGCATGGGAAAATACATTTCAGATTTTTTTTTTGCCTCGCAATATATGAAAACATTTGGATTTCTCTTTCTTGAACCAAGCAGCAGAACGGGTCTCCTCAACCACCACAGCTATGACCGCATTCAGTGGAAAGAATTTTATTAAACACCAAAAAACTACCGATTTTGGAACATACAATGTAGTAGTGACCTGTCTTACACTTCCTTATTTCCTATATTTTCCTATATTTTATTAAGAAAATTCTTATATTTCTCCTATATTTTGGCAAATTTCCTCCTATATTTTTAGCCCACCATCACCAGATGGTGGGCTGTTCAAATCACTTTTCGTCCGTGGTCCGTGGTCCGTCCGTCCGTCCGTCCGTAGGTCCGTCGTCCGTCGTCAGTCCATCCGTAAACAATTCTTGTTACCGCGATTTCTCAGGAACTACTGCATGGATCTTTTTCAAATTTGGTACACAGGTTCCCCTTGGGGTCTAGTTGTGCAAGAAACCATTTATGATCCGATTCGAAAAACCAATATGGCCACCAGGCAGCCATCTTGGATTTCCCCATGAAACCTTGTTACCGCGATTTCTCAGGAACTACTGCATGGATCTTTTTTCAAATTTGGTACACAGGTTCCCCTTGGGGTCCAGTTGTGTAAGAAACCTTTTGTGGTCCGATTCGAAAATTCAATATGGCCACCAGGCAGCCATCTTGGATTTCCCCATGAAACCTTGTTACTGCGATTTCTCAGGAACTACTGCATGGATCTTTTCAAATTTGGTACACAGGTTCACCTTGGGGTCTAGTTGTGCAAGAAACCTTTTGTGGTCCGATTCGAAAATCCAATATGGCCACCAGGCAGCCATCTTGGATTTCCCCATGAAACCTTGTTATCGCGATTTCTCAGGAGCTACTACATGCATCTTTTTCAAATTTGGTACACAGGTTCCCCTTGGGGTCTAGTTGTGCAAGATACCTTTTCTGGTCCGATTCGAAAATCCAATATGGCCACCAGGCAGCCATCTTGGATTTCCCCATGAAACTCGGTTATCGTCATTTCTCAGTACTGCATGGATCTTTCTCAAATTTGGTACACAGATTCTCCTTAGGGTCTAGTTTTGCAAGATACCTTTTTCGGTCTGATTCGAAAATCCAATATGGCCACCAGGCGGTCATCTTGTATTCCCCCCCCCCATGAAACTTTATCACGATTTCTCAGGAACTACTGCATTGATCTTTCTCAATTTTGATACACAGGTTCCCCTTGGGGTCTAGTTGTGCAAGATACATTTTTCGGTCCGAATCGAAAATCCAATATGGCCACAAGGCGGCCATCTTGGATTTCCCCATGAAACCTTGTTATCGTGATTTCTCAGAAACTACTGCATGGATCTTTCTCAAATTTGGTACACAGGTTCGCCTTGGGGTCTAGTTGTGCAAGATACCTTTTCTGGTCTGATTCGAAAATCCAATATGGCCACCAGGCGGCCATCTTGTATTTCCCAATGAAACTTTATCACGATTTCTCAGGAACTACTGCATTGATCTTTCTCAATTTTGATACACATGTTCCCCTTGAGGTCTAGTTGTGCAAGATACCTTTTTCGGTCTGAATCGAAAATCCAATATGGCCACAAGGCGGCCATCTTGGATTTCCCCATGAAACCTTGTTATCGTGATTTCTCAGAAACTACTGCGTGGATCTTTCTCAAATTTGGTACACAGGTTCGCCTTGGAGTCTAGTTGTGCAAGATACCTTTTCTTGCGAAAATCGAAAATCGAAAATCCAATATGGCCACCAGGCAGCCATCTTGGATTTCCCCATGAAACTTAGTTATCGTCATTTTTCTCAGTACTGCATGGCCACGCCTTGTGGCCAATTTGGATTTTCGATTCAGACTGAAAAAGGTGTCTTGCAAAACTAGACCCTAAGAAGAATCTGTGTACCAAATTTGAGAAAGATCCATCCAGTAGTTTATGAGAAATCACGATAACAAGGTTTCATGGGGAAATCCAAGATGGCCGCCTTGTGGCCATATTGGATTTTCGATTCGATTCCTTATGAAACCTTGCTATCGTGATTTCTCAGAAACTACTGGATGGATCTTTCTCAAATTTGGTACACACGTTCGTCTTGGGATCTAGTTGTGCCAGATACCTTTTCTGGCCCGATTTCGAACAACCAATATGACCACCAGGCAGCCATCTTGGATTTTCCCATGAAACTTTATCGTCATTTCTCAGGAAGTACTACATGGATCTTTCTCAAATTTGGGACACAGGTTCCCCTTGGGATCTAGTTGTGCAAGATGTCTTTTCTACTCCGATTCGAAAATCCAATATGGCCACCAGGCAGCCATCTCGGATTTCCCCTTGAAACTTTATCGTCATTTGTCAGGAAGTACTGCATGGATCTTTCTCAAATTTGGTACACAGGTTCACCGTATGATCTAGTTGTGCAAGATACCTTTCCGGTTCAAATTGAAAATCCAATATGGCCACCAGGCGGCCATCTGAGATTTCCCCATGAAACTTTGTTATCATGATTTCTCAGGAAGTACTGCCTGGATCTTTCTCAAATTTGGTAGACAGGTTGCCCTTGTGATCCAGTTGTGCAACATACCTTTTCTGGTCCGATTACAAAATCCAATATGTCCATCAGGCGGCCATCTTGGATTTCCCCATGAAACTTTGTTATTGCGATTTCTCAGGAACCACTGCATGGATCTTTGTCAAATTTGGTACACAGGTTCCCCTTGTCGCCTAGCTGTGCAGGATACTTTTTCTGGTCTGATTCGAAAATCCAATATGGCCCCCAGGCGCCCATTTTGAATTTCCCCGTGAAACATTGTTATCGTGAATTCTCAGGAAATATTTCATGGATCTTTCTGAAATTTGGTACACAGGTCCCACATGGGGCCTAGTTGTGCAAGATGCCTTGTTTGGTCCGATCGTCTTAGTAACAATGGTCAAAAAGATCCTCTTGTCATTAGCTTACAATTATCGGACAATGGTGGGCGCCAAGATCCTTCAGGATCTCTCGTCTCCTATATGTTCACTGTGAGCCACTTGAATGACTAAATATTCTTAGACCATGAATCAGTGTCTTGTTTTATTTGAAGGAAATAGTACTGTTGAAGGCTGACTCTTCAAGTAACTCAAATAAAGTTGGTTTCATGCCTATTGTATTAAACCACTTGTCATTTTTGCCAAAAAAGTGGCTGTGAAGCTGGAGATTAATTTTACTCAACCTATGTAAAATATCTGTATGGGAAAATGACAAAATGAGTTAATGTTTTGCGACAAGAAATTGTATTATTTTGCTATGCTGCACTAAAATTCGAATTTTCTGGAGTGATGCTTGATAAAATAGTTCTTTATTTCTGCAATTTCCCATTGAATTTATGAAACCATTTTCCATAATTCATCATAAGCTTACCGTTACCACTGTTTTTTGATTGGCTCATGGCAGGAGGTGAAACAGTTACGAGACCAGCTGAAATCTGCAGGATTCAATGCTGCGGTGGATGTCCAGTGTCAAATGGCAGATCAAGCCCATGATATACTTATGGGTGAGTATTTGGCAAACACGCTGAATAAAGGGAGGCAACCTGAGGAATTGTAGTTGTGACACCATCCATGGATTTATGTTATGGTCATGACTACTTCTGTCCCTCGTCACGTCATGAAAACTATTGCCAACCATTAAGGCTGGCGCACACGAGAGCTATCAGCTGAGCTAACAGCCTCAATTGCCTGTCAGCTCAGGGGCTAGCTCTTGTATGCGGGCGGTTTTTAGCCTCGCGAGGACGGGAGAAAAAAAACAATTTGTTTGATAATTTCGCCTTGCGAGGTCAAATTCTAAGCGTGCGCAGCAAACGTAATCTAACAGCTCAGCTGTTTTATTCGACAGGCCAATGAAACGCATCTTCTTTTCACGTGATTTATACGCTCGACTGTTCAAAGTGGCCATTTTTACGTGAGCCCGGTCACATGAAAGATCACATGATCTTAAAAATGGTGTTTTTCGCTGTAACTGAAATCAATTCAGTGAACCTATTGCTCACCGTGAACCTATTGCTCACCGTGTGCGCTGACACCACACGAGAGCTAGCCCCTGAGCGGACAGGCAATTGAGGCCGTTAGCTCAGCTGATAGCTCTCATGTGCGCCGGGCTTAAGGTCGTGATTCAGGCTGTTGGGCACCCAATTTTCTGAACATACTGAAACCAACAGTAATTAATGCAAGTAATGGTGCTAAGTACCAAGTTGTCAGGCTGTATTTAGAGGATTTAATACTCATAGGGCTGCCATGAGTTTCGGCAGTTCTGGACCGCAGCCTGTTTCACAGGCTCCATGTTGCATATTAGTGCCCAAGCTACAGGCCTCAATCAGACCCTTACCATATTAATTGATATGCCATGATTTATGAATTAACATTTATCAGCTGAATTGTTTGAAAATAATTTTCATGCTTCATCTTGTCTTTAATGTATAAATGTCTTTTTCTTTTTGACAGAAATCACGGCACTCAGAGCCAAGATTTCGGAAATGAGAGAAATGAGTCTGACACAGGAAAGGGATGTCCGAGAACGAGTGAAGGATGAATATGAAGATCTTGTACAGAACCTTTTTAACACGGTCTGCCAGCTGAAGTCTAAATTTGATGAGTTTCGGTAAGTGATTTGACACATGCTTCACGTAATGTGATGTTAATATTACTATAAAGGAAGACTTCATTGTTCCTGGGCAATGCAGGTGTCATTCTGAAACATTAACCTTTAGTAGAAAACAAAAATTTCCAGTAAAGTTGACTTCCCTGATCAAATTGAGTGTTATGTTGACTTTGTCTGTCATGTGTTAATTGAGTGTTTGAACTGTCTGTTTAATGTTCAAAGTAGTTTTGTGAAAATATGGAAATCCCTCTACTAACCAGGGGTTTCATTATTTTTGTAAGTAGGGGGTTACCATGAACAAAGTAGACAGCGACTACGCCGAGCGAAGTGAGGCGATGGCAGTTAGTCTAGGGGCTGCCTAGGTCCCTGGAAGCTCTGGGGTCCTAGATGCTCTGAGATGCATTCTAGGCCATTTTCAGCTATAGAAGAGAGAATAAAATGTTTATAAATTGGAATTGCTTTTCAGTTACTTGCATAATCCAAGATGACCGCCATCAGCCAGTTGTTGTTTTCAGCAGTTGTTTCTTCACAGATTTCTTGTCCAACCAATAACTCGAGAACTATTGTACCGATCAACTTCAAACTTGGCGAGTGTCTTGACATCGGTGAGAGGACGGTTGGGATTGCTTTTCAGTTACCTGTGTAATCCAAGATGGCCACCATCAGCCATCTTAGATTTCAACAGTTCTTTCTTTACAGATTTCTTGTCCAACCAATAACTCGAGAACTATTGTACCGATCAACAGATCAAACTTGGAGAGTGTCTTGACATTGGTGAGAGGACGGTTGGGATTGCTTTTCAGTTACCTACGTAATCCAAGATGGCCACCATCAGCCATCTTGGATTTCAGCAGTTGGATCTTTACACATTTCTTGTCTGACCAATAAGTCGAGAGCTATTCAACCAATGAACTTCAAACTTGGAGAGTGTCTTGACATTAGTGAAAAGACGGTTGGGATTGCTTTTCAGTTACCTGCGTAATCCAAGATGGCCACCATCAGCCATCTTGGATTTCAGCAGATCTTTACACATTTCTTGTGCAACCAATACCCAAGAATTATTCAACCAATCAATGTCAAACTTGGGGAGTGTCTTGACATTGACGAGAGGATGATTGGGATTGCCTTTCAGTTACCTGTGTAATCCAAGATGGCCACCTTCAACCATCTTGGACTGTCAGCAGTTGGATCTTGACACATTTGTTGTTTAACCAATAACTCTGTAATTTTTGAACCGATCAACTTCAAACTTGGAGAGTGCCTTGACATCCGTGAGAGAACAGCTGGGATTGCTTTTCAGTTACCTGTATAATCCAAGATGGCCAGCCATCTTGTATTGTCAGATCTTTACACATTTCTTGTCCGACCAACAACTTGAAGTATTGAACCAATCGCCTTCTGATTTGGAGAGTGTCTTCACATCAGTTAGAGGACAGTTAGCATGCTTTTCAGTTACCAGTGTACTGCAAGATGGCTTGGATTTCAGCACTTTGATCTTGTCCGGACATTAACTCAAGATCGAATAAACTGATAGACTTCAATTCAAACTTGGAGAGTGGCTTGACATCAGTGAGAGGACAGTTGGGATTGCTTTTCAATTATCTGCATAATCCAAGATGGCCACTGTCACCCATCTTGAATTTTAAGTGCTTGGATCTGGTCTGGACAATAAATCCAGAATAATTGAACTCATCAACTTCAAACTTCCAGCAAGAGGATGGTTGGGATTCCTTTCCAGTTACCTGTGTAATCCAAGATGGCCACCATCAGACATTTTGCATTGTCAGCAGTTGGATCATTACACATTTCTTCTCTGACCAATAACTCGAGAATGGTTGAACTGATCGACGTCAAACTTGGAGAGTGTCTTGACATTGGTGAGAGGACAGTTGGGATTGCTTCTCAGTTACCTTCCAGCTGTCTTGGATTTTCAGTAGTTGGATCTTGTCCAGACAATAACTTAAGAACTATTGAACAAGCATTGACTTGTGGAATGTATGGCAATCCACCGTAACTGCATGGTGCTGCTGGTGGAGGACGTGGACCTCTACGGTCGATTTTGATTATTGTGATTGCATGCACCCTGGGTGCAAAAAAAATTCAATCCAATTCAATTGACAGTATTTAAAAGTTGACCAGTCCATTCATTGGTATTGAAAAACATTGGATCACTCTTCATTTCTGGTGTTCTAGGAGTGATCTACATGATGATGCAAAAGAGAAAATCAGTGAAACCAGGAAAGAGGCTGTGGAGGCTATGACAAAACTCAACCAGAGATATGGCATCATATCAGGTAGGATTGATTCATCATTGGTTATTGGTAAGAGCTTGACTGAGATTGGTTACAGGTAAACTGTGATTCATTTTAGCTGAACTGTGATTGGATACCGCTAAACTGTGCATATGGCTGATGCTGTATAGCTGAAGAGTCATGTCACTGCTCATCGGTGATTGGTTATTATTTATAGCTAAACTGTGATTGGTTATAGCTAAACCGTGATTGGTTTTAGTAATCTGCGATTGGTTATAGCTAAACTGTGATTGGTTATAGCTAAACCGTGATTGGTTTTAGTAATCTGTGATTGGTTATAGCTAAACTGTGATTGGTTATAGCTAAACCGTGATTGGTTTTAGTAATCTGTGATTGGTTATAGCTAAACTGTGATTGGTTATAGCTAAACCGTGATTGGTTTTAGTAATCTGTGATTGGTTATAGCTAAACTGTGATTGGTTATAGCTAAACCGTGATTGGTTTTAGTAATCTGTGATTGGTTATAGCTAAACTGTGATTGGTTATAGCTAAACCGTGATTGGTTTTAGTAATCTGTGATTGGTTATAGCTAAACTGTGATTTGTTATAGCTAAAAAAGAAATATGCAGATTGAAGATTCAAGAATTTAGGCAAGCAGAGGACTGTGAAAAACAAGAAAAGTGTTTATATTTAGACTCAGAAAACAATTTCAAGCGAGGATGAGGTGAAGTGCTCTGATGTCCAGCAATGATTGTTGATAACATATATACATGGAACAGACACACTGAATATTGTATATACAATGATGTATGATGACTTGAATCTGACTGTGTTAACATTTCCTCTATAGTTTCAAAGGTGTTTGGAATGTGCACTGCAGTACTGTTATACCTGAGAACACTCTTCCTGGTACATGATCACTTCAATCTCTCTCCATCAAAGAATACAACACAAAATCTTTTGCAGATGAAAGCTTCCCTCACCACCCCCCACCTCCCACCCCCACCCACCAACTGATCCTGATCTCCACCCTGACTGTTAATTTTTATTCAGTACCTTTACCTCCAACCTGTATATCTAAGCATTGTTGCACCCCAAAACCCATCATTGTCATGAAAGGCCGACTACCGCCTCCGCATCCTAGTCATGACCCATAGTCCTAGCCCATAAGCTCAACTTTCACAGTAAACCCAAGCTTGAAAACCATCTACTGTCCGCTATAGAATGGCAGCATTAGATCTGCTCTGTTACAAGTAGGTATCCCTACCCTCCCTTCCCCATCGTGATACTAGCTGAAAAGGTGATGTTTAACCTGATTCACTCACTCGCCCATCTACTGTCACCGACCACACTAAACAATTGAGTTACATGTATCTGCTTCAAACAAATCATGATATCGGAAACTATGAAGGATTCAAAGAGTAGTGTTAGAATTCTTAGAAATTTCACCAGGTCATTTATCTATCATTCGGCATCATGTACAATATGTTGAAATTGGTTTGAAATATTTCAGTCAATCTTCGAGGTTCCTCGGGTGGTATGAATTAGCCTTTTGCTTCTTGAATTTCTTTTCTTCAGAATCCTTTTAGGCCAAACATGTCTTCTGTTTCTGGTCAAAGACATGAATGCATTTTTGTTTTCATTCATTTAGGTCTGTGATCAATGTTAAATCCTACGGTAATCCCTCCAATAATTCAGTGTCAGGAAGTGAAATTTTTCACCATAAAATCTGGGGTGATCAAATTTCTTAGAACAAGAATTTAACAAAATGGTCCAAAATCATGTGGATAATCCATTATTTATTTCAACGATTTTAGAGTTTGTTCATATTTCTTAGAACAAAATTAGTGAATCCAGGACATTTTCCCCTGCAGTCTTTTTGCTCTGGACATAGGGGAAGGGGGAAATGTTTGGGGGGATTTCTGCAGGGAAAAATGTCCAAAGGGAGAAATGTTCGCGTGCCTGAATGAATAGTGAGATTACCATAGTATAATGTCTCAAAAACCTGAAACATTTATTTTTCAACACTACATGTATTTCATTGGCTAAGAGCCTTCTTCAACATAACCTTCCAGACAAATGCATGGTTGGTGGCTTTTTTTTGTCAAGGGAGAAAACTTTGCTCAGCTGCAGTAGAAACATTGTGTGTGGTGAAGAGAAACAACAGACTTTTGGCCTTACTGATTCTGAAACTGGTCAAATGCATATTGAAATATAATTATCTGAGATGTGATTTCGTGCGGAGAAGTACATGTTTTATATAAAATGCATATTGAAATGTAAATGTCTCAGAATTAAGAAAAGTAACGATACAATGTAGTTAAGATTGATAGCCGCTTTAATTATATTTAGAAGTTGTTAATATTTAGAAACTTGTCAATATGTACAACGTCGATAACTGCTTGTAAGCTTATTTTAACAAGTATACAACCTTGCACAAGTCAAGGTAGTGACATAGGAGGCCTGTATCAACATTGTGAATACTGGCGCCATGAAGGAGCCATTTGTAAACATAATTAATATGTATTCCACAAGAATTATACCTTTAATGCAAAATTTACTGGACTGGATTGGGTTTTTAAATTGATTTTCTTCTCCAAACTTGATCTTTGACAATGATATCACTGGACTGAATAGTAAAATTTAAAGTAATGGATATACAGGAGAGGCAACCAGTAAATGTTCACCCAGTATAAATTTAGCATACAAAGTGGCAGGTTTTCGGACCGTTTTGTAGTTCCATCAAAGATGTGATCATTTTCCTCACAAATTCATTTGCGATGATTAGTACGTAACTTTCATATCAGTATGGCTATGAAGAATACAACACAACTTGCGTTGGAGGCTAAATAACCACTGGAGATGCTTGAATATACTGCTTGAAATTAGAAATAGACTGATTCAATACTATCTTGATCAAAAGATATTGTAAAATAGTACGGTTACTCTCATTAGTGACTGAAAGTCAAACTAATAGTTCTATATTTCGACCATTATTTGGTCATTTTCATGAACATGATGTTGAGTATTCTAGTATATATCACACAATTGAACAATTGAAACCACACTTTAAGCGAAGTCTTGAGAATAATCTTTTGTAATTTGTAATTGCTCACATTTCCTATCTAAGCTGCTCTATAAGTTTTTGGCAAAAGCAAATGTTCATTCTAAGTTTTTAATTTGAATGAGTTTGAAGAATCCAATAATAAATACACCTGATAAAGCTTTAATAGTTTCTTGTGTATCAATTTCTATTATATTGTATTCCAATCAGTGGCAGTAGCTCCTTGCTGGAGATAACTGTGTTCCTCTGGGGCATGCGAAGAACGGATATTTAATAATGTTCCTCTCTTATTGTGGACAGATAACACAAGTCTGATGTTGACACAGACAAGAGCAGAGCAGATGAGGAACCTAGAACATGAGAACCACAACCTGAATAGACTCATTCTTAAAATGAAGGCCATGAACAGCTGGAGACAGAACCACACCACTGTCAACTACATCAAAACTGTGAGTCACACACTTCTCTCGCTGGGGGTCGATCGGTGGCCGATTGGTCTAAACATTTTGCTGGTGATCGCTAGCTTCACACCGCTGAACCGACACAGGTTCAAGCCCCGCTGGTGCATGTGTGACAGTTAGCCAGTTACTTGCCGACGGATGATGGTACTCTCCAAGCACTCCGGCTTTCTCCACCTGTAAAACTGCCTGTCTCCATATGAGTGAAATAACCTTGAGTGTGATATTGAACCAAATTCCCCTGCCCCTGTCTTGATCACCCCACTTTTATTAATGTTGTCTCATTCATTTTCTCATCCATATTCATTCATTTGACTGTGTTTGAGAATTCCATTGTTTATTTCCATCCTATCTGACCTGGGACCATGCTCGAGGATTAATTTGTTTCCATGCAAGATAAAGGGGCCCTCGGTGGCAGAGTGGTCTAAGGCGCTTCGCTGGTGACCGCTAGCCTCACACCGCTGAACCGGCACAGGTTCGAGCCCAGCTGGTCCATGTGTGAAAGTTTGTCAGTTACTTGCCGAAGAGCGGTGGTTCTCTCCGGGTACTCCGGCTTCCTCCACCAACCAAACTGACTGTCACCATATGAGTGAAACAAACTTGAGTGTGACATTAAGCCAAATTCCCTCCCTCCTTCCATGCAAGATAACCCGATCTGGCCTAAAGGGGGTCCCCCTTCCGCCATGATCAACTATTTTCCGGTGCTCTGAAATGAAGCAATATGTGGTACCATCTTTTCAAGTTTAGGTGAATCTGACTTAAATATAAAACCCTGAATGATAATTCACAGGAATTGTAAGTCAATTACAATATTACTTCTAAGATTATTATTGTTTTGTTGGAATTCTGTTTTTGATGTTAAGACAAGTATTGCAAAGTTAAGAGCCAAGAAGCCTGTTAAAAGATGTCTTATTATTGCTGTTTAATTGTAGATTGGAGATTTACGAAAGGAGGCCGATCACTGTAAGAAGGAGTATGTGGAAGTGAAGATGATAGCCGAAGAGGAGGTCATCTTGTTACGACAACAACAAGTGGCTATCCGCAAGGCGCTCGCCGCCGTCGAGAAGGAATGTAATGAGGTGAAGAAACTCCTTGACAAGGAGGTAAGAGAAAAAATAGAAAACTACCACACATTATACATCTGCGTGAATACAGTCAAATCTCAAGTGTTGAAGAGATATCTTGGGCCATATTGACATAGGTCGGGAGCCTAATATGTTTGGACCATTTTGTAAACTCACAGGCACCTCTCTGCCCTGACCAGCTCAGCTCGAACATGTATCATAAATTTGAATTATGAATACTATTCAATTAATATAAAATTAATCACCCGATGGTGATTTTTCCCATGTGATTTGGCCTGATTGTAGTTCTCATCTTTCGTTTTCTCATAGATGAAAGCCAAACAGGAGAAATCCCACGTTGATCTTCAGAGGGCAAGAAGTCAGAAGCAATTACAGTCGGCCAAATCTGCTAACATGGAAAAGCTGGTATGAATAAAAACTTTTTCTTGGGAAATGTTTTTATTCTTTTCACTAAGCAGAACATACTGGTTCAACATTTTCAAATATTCAAGAAGAAATACCTGCAGATTGTATTTGATAACAGGGGAGATAATTTGGTCACAATGAAGGGGGATAAATCATATGTGGCACCTAAGGGAGACCACTTTGTTACCTGTATCAATACCAATCTTGTACAGTTCCAGTCTCCAAGATGTCATGTCTGATATGAGACCATGACTCTTGTGTATCATGAAACCTTCAGGTATAAGCCTCATTTTGAAACATTCAGCCAATATAATATTGTGATAAAAGAGATTTAGTAGTTAAGTTTTCATACGATCTTTATATTTAATGTTGTGGGCATTGAATCACAAAAATTAATAATAAGACGGGCCTCTTCCCGATTTTTGAAAGAAATCTGTGGAATATAGTAACACTGTTTGTCAGTGAACCAATACAGAAATATATGAGGTCAGTAAAATTTATGTCGGGTGAGCTGTCAGAATTTAAATTTTGAGCCAAATTTTAATTTTACCGAGCTCATATATTTCTGTATTGGGTCACTGACAAACCGTGTAACAAATTTATCTCGCTGAAGGCCCTTTCTGAACATGCTAATGCACATAGGAAAAACTCTGTGGGAAAGAATTTCTTGTGAACAACTTTGGCCCTATGCTGTTGTTGCTCACGAACCAAAAATACTGCATGTGAAGTCACACATTTGCAATATTCATTGGCATTCATAATCGCTGATTATAATGAAATGCGAGCTGTTCACAATAGAAGCTGTTCATAAAATAAATGCTATCTAATTTAGAACTACAGCTTCTGAAGCTCACCTTTATGACAAATACTTGTTGTAAACTTCAAAATGAATCCCGAACATTTTTCGGCTCAAGAGACGGGAGCTACTGTAAAGGGAGATAACTTAGTTACTCAACTCAAATTACAATCAACGGTGGTGGATGGAAAAATATCAGGCAATCATGTGACTGTGATAGCTCATTTGTAATGGATAATTTTGTCTGAAGCAGGATAATATTTTTCATAAGGACATTATTATCCACATCTTGGTCTTGAATCTGATTGTCTTGAATCTTTTCTTTCCATTCTGTACACATCACCAGCTGGATGAGTTAGATGAGAAAGATGCCCGTCTAAAGCTGATGATGGGGGACATGGACAAAAACACGAAGATCTCTGAACTGAATCAGGATAAGGTGAAAAAAGACGTGAATATCTTCAAGAAACAGTTGACCCATGAACGTACCATGAAGTTAGAAGCCTTTTCCCGAGTAGATGATCTACAGGCTCAGGTTTGTATTCACTTATCCACGATTACTAATCTTGGCAAAACTCTCAGAGCTCAGTGTGTGTCTATGATTGGTGGGATATCTTTAAATGGTGCATCAGCTTTTTGGAGGTGGCGGAAATATGGGTTTCTTCATAATAGAGTACTAGATTATCACTGATCGCTTAGAGTACTAGATTATCACTGACTACCTAACAGAGTATTAGATTATCACTGACCACCTATTAGATTACTAGATTATCACCGACCACCTAACAGAGTACTAGATTATCACTGACCACCTATTAGAGTATTAGATTATCACTGACCACCTATTACAGCATTAGATTATCATTGACCACTATTAGAGTACTAGATTATCACTGACCACCTAACAGAGTACTAGATTATCACTGACCACCTATTACAGGACTAGATTATCATTGACCACTATTAGAGTACTAGATTATCATTGACCACTATTAGAGTACTAGATTATCACTGACCACCTAACAGAGTACTAGATTATCACTGACCACCTATTAGAGTACTAGATTATCATTGACCACTATTAGAGTACTAGATTATCACTGACCACCTATTACAGCACTAGATTATCACTGACCACCTATTACAGCACTAGATTATCATTGACCACTATTAGAGTACTAGATTATCACTGACCACCTATTACAGCACTAGATTATCATTGACCACTATTAGAGTACTAGATTATCACTGACCACCTATTACAGCACTAGATTATCATTAACCACCTAACAGAGTATTAGATTATCACTGACCAGCTATTACAGCACTAGATTATCATTGACCACTATTAGAGTACTAGATTATCACTGACCACCTAACAGAGTACTAGATTATCACTGACCACCTATTACAGCACTAGATTATCATTGACCACTATTAGAGTACTAGATTATCACTGACCACCTAACAGAGTACTAGATTATCACTGACCACTATTACAGCACTAGATTATCATTGACCACTATTAGAGTATTAGATTATCATTGACCACCTAACAGAGTATTAGATTGTCACTGACCACCTATTACAGCACTAGATTATCATTGACCACTATTAGAGTACTAGATTATCACTGACCACCTATTAGATTACTAGATTATCACTGACCACCTATTAGAGTACTAGATTATCACTGACCACCTATTAGAGTATTAGATTATCACTGACCACCTATTGCAGCACTAGATTATCATTGACCACTATTAGAGTACTAGATTATCACTGACCACCTATTAGATTACTAGATTAGCACTGATCACCTAATAGATTACTAGATTATCACTGACCACCTAGAGTACTAGATTATCACTGACTACCCATTAGAGTACTAGATTATCACTGACCACCTATTAGAGTACTAGACAAATTAGTACCTATTTCCTTCTGTCTGGCAGTATGCAAGGCTGAAGAAGGGAAGTGTTCTCAGTGAGATACATGTTCAGCTACCATCCAGTGATCTGAATGATGGGTTACTGCTTATTTCCAGCCCTGATTGTATTTCCATCACCCTCATTTTTCACAGGGAAAATGAACAGAATTCCCAATATTTGATACTTGAATTCATTGTATATATTACAGCATTCTATTCCTGGAACCATGATTATAACCCTGATATACAATGTACTTGGTATTGATCTTCTGGTACCCAGTTTATGACCGAAATATTGTTGGAAGCGAATTTAAATCATATTCACTCTCTATGTTCCTTATTTTTTCAGATATATGATTATGAATCTGTGCAGAGATCACAGTCAGCTATTTCACTGTTTACAGCTCCAGCTTGTACGTATTATTACACTGTTTGATTTACAAATGTATACACATCTTCTGGCCTCATCAACATTTGAATATCTGGCGATGATCTGAAAAAATTATGATACATTTTTAGCTCATCTGGGCCGAAGGCCCGATGGGCTTATGTCATGGCCTGATTGTCCGTCGTCCGTCGTCCGTCGTGTGTCGTCCGTCGTCCGTCGTCCGTAAACATCTTCTTCTCTGAAACCGCTTGGCCGATTAAGCTGAAACTTGGCATGCATGTTCCCCCCAATGAGTACACCAGAATTTGTTCATGCCGTGTCGATACGATTTTAAATATGGCTGCCATGGCGGCCATCTTGAATTTGCCAGTGAAATCTTGTCGTCAGTATTTTTCGGTAACTACTTCATGGATCTTTCTCAAATTTGGTACACCGGTTCCCCTTTAGGTCTAGTTGTACAACATGTGTACTTTAGTCCAATTTGAATATCCAATATGGCCACCAGGCGGCCATCTTGGATTTCCCCATCAAACTTTGTTATCGCGATTTCTCAGGAACTACTGCAGGGATCTTTCTCAAATTTGGTACACAGGTTCCCCTTGGGGTCTAGTTGTGCAGGATACCTTTTGTGGTCTGATTCGAAAATCCAATATGGCCACCAGGTGGCCATCTTGGATTTCCCCCATGAAACATTGTTATTGCGATTTCTCAGAAACTACTGCATAAATCTTTCTCAAATTTGGTACACAGGTTCCCTTGTGGTCTAGTTGTGCAAGATACCTTTTGTGGTCTGATTCAAAAATCTAATATGGCCACCAGGCGACCATCTTGGATTTCCCCATGAAACATTGTTATTGCGATTTCTGAGGAACTACTGCATGGATCTTTCCCAAATTTGGTACACAGGTTCTCCTTGGGGTCTAGTTGTGCAAGATACCTTTTCTGCTCCGATTCGAACATCCAATATGGCCACCTGGCGGCCATCTTGGATTTCTCCATGAAACTTCATCGCGATTTCTAAGGAACTACTGCATTGATCTTTCTCAACTTTGATACACAGGTTCCCCTTGGGGTCTACTTGTGCAAGATACCTTTTGGGATCTGATTCAAAGATCCAATATGGGCACCAGGTGGCCATCTTAGATTTCCAGATGAAACATTGTTATCACGATTTCTAAGGAACTACTGCATGGATCTTCCTCAAATTTGGTACCCAGGTTCCCCTTGGGGTCTAGTTGTGCAAGATTGTGGTCTGATTCAAAAATCCAATATGGCCACCAGGCGGCCATCTTGGATTTCCCCATGAAACATTTTTATTGCGATTTCTCAGGAACTACTGCATGGATCTTTCTCAAATTTGATACCCAGGTTCCCCCTTGGGGTCTAGTTGTGCAAGATTGTGGTCTGATTCAAAAATCCAATATGGCCACCAGGCGGCCATCTTGGATTTCCCCATGAAACATTGCTATTGCGATTTCTCAGGAACTACTGCATGGATCATTCTCAAATTTGGTACCCAGGTTCCACTTGGGGTCTAGTAGTGCAAGATACCTTTTGTTATTTGATTCGAAAATCCAACATGGCCACCATGTGGCCATCTTGGATTTCACCATGAAACTTTATCGCGATTTCTCAAGAACTACTGCATGGATCTTTCTCAAATTTGACACACAGGTTCCCCTTGTGGTCCAGGTGTGCAAGATACCTTTTTATGGTCCATTTTGAAATCCAATATGGCCACATCTTGAATTTCCCATGAAACTTTATCATGAAATCTCAGGAAATTACTGCATTGATCATTTAATGTTCAAGGGGGACAACACAAGTTAGAAACTCATCTGTTGCAGTTCTTTAGTAAAAATTTCTCACAGCTACTTTCTCCAGTTACAGTCAGATAAGCTACAGTGCCGTGGCACTATCTTTTGTTTTCCCTTCCATGCCAATTTCCGTTTCAAAATCAGTAAGAATTAGGACTGCAATGTACAGTTACACCTCACTATTTATGATGTACACATTATTCTCCTACTGTCAGAGCTATAACCACCTACTGTTGGTGTAACACCCTCTGGTTGATTTCACGAGGGAGATGCAATTTTCAACAATCATGATCGTTACCTGTATATGCAAGAGTGATGGAAAATATATCCAGTACTTCTTATAGAAGAACAAGCAAGTTATACACTCAATTATTTGGAAAGAGCAGACCTGACGATGTTCTGTTTAGCTGTGATATTTTTAGCCTCCTCTGCTCTGTTCAGTAACGGATGATGTTGATTGGCCACATTTTTCGGCTCAAATTAATCAGAGGGTGTATCTGTCTGTAGGAGGTACAGGATCTGATGCTAGAAGAATAAGATTACTTTGCTATAAAATATTTATCCAATCAATGATAAATTCGAACGTAACTGCTGCATTATTTGCCCAATGTCAATCATTACAGCTACTAGAACCCGCTCCACAAGGACCCAGTCTGCCAAGATCCGAGGATCACAGTCTACGCGACCTGGGACCGCCTCGACCACAGGTTTGTGGCCCCCTCCTGTCATCTGGCCTAACAATAGGAGCATGACCCCCGAGCTGGGAGGACATAGAGAGAAGGAGTACAAAAAAATCCAACGTCCAAAAACTGTAAGATATCTTTCTAAAACTTAATAAAATGGTAAATTTTGAAAATGGATTACACTCTGCCCTCTTCTTCGACTGTCACCTCCAGGACCCAAAGCCAGGAAATTTCATCCATAAAGAGCATAAGGACATGACTAATTCATGTCTGACCAGTGTTTTTTTTACCCCTCAGCCCGAATGGGCATAGGGGTATTGTTATGGGTCCGTCTGTCCGTCCGTCCGTCCGTCTATCTGTCCGTACCATTTTCGTTAACATTCCATATCTTGAAAACTACTGAAGGCAGGTGCTCAAAACTTCTATTCAATACAGAATGTATTTTGTAGGTGTGCCTTTTGTATCTTTTGGGTTATTGATGTAGTGGAATCATTTTATAAATTTTTTTTAAAATAACAAGTTTTATTATGAATTATGCTTTGGTCAAATTCTACTGACAATCGGGAACCCTCGGGTAATGGAATGGTCTTTGCTGAATAAGGTACCCGATACAACCCAAATGAAAACTGCTCCAAGAATAATTGAAGGTAGTTCTACAGCCCGTTTCATATGTTTCCCTTTTCATCAGTCTTTTCTCTCCATTCTGCTTTCGAAATATCAACGGAATATTGCCCGCTTTGTCCCTGAATACCAAATTATCCTTCCTTTTTTTTTCTGAACGATCAATGCTCTCCACGAAATACCAGGGGACATAACCCATGCATGGCCAACCCGTAATTTTTTCTCAAGGATTGATCCGCCTGCAAATGTAGTCCAAGGACTTAGGTTTGATCTCCACAAGTTTTTTTCAGGTTACGTAACGTTGGTGATGATAATAATTATAGGAATTGCTTAATGTGCAATTTTTATCACTTTCACGTCTTGATAACCCTTATAGTACAAGTAGTAAGTTCAGGTATCCATACGCGCTAAAACCCCTATTGCAGACTTCATTTATGTGACAATCAGCAGCCGATCTTTACCGGTACTTTGAGGTGACGTACGTCTGTTTTCTTAATGTGACATATTAAATTGAACTAGCGACTTACTTGCTAGGGGTTATATCTTCAGATGTGAAGTATAAACGAATTATGAGACGGTTTTGCTGAAGGAGAATTAAATCTCTAAATCGAACTTGATAACGAAAGTGCGACAGGCGCAATTTACAACAACAACAACGACCATGTGCATGATCATTTTGGTTCCGACTTCTTCAAACGTCCCAAAGCTATTCTGTTTGATAAAAGCTAACTGAAACTACCTTCCAAAGGAAATTTCAAATATATTTGATGGAACCCTATAGCCATACTTGGACTTCGTCGGGCTCAAGGGGGTGGGGGGTGGCAGAAACTATAAGCAAAGCTTTAGGCTGGTTGGTTAAAAAAAAAATCCTTTTTTAGCATCATTTTTTTAAATAAATCTGGGTGGGGAGGGAGGATTTTTAGTGGCCTGTGTGGATAAAATTATCAGTAAACCTTGCCTTAATAGTTGGGTTTCTGTTCTGAATAAAGTAGCTTGCATCCATCGTCCTTCTGCTCTGTTGTTTGCCTTTATAATTGGAGATTCAAAACGTTGGTTGGCGACAATTACGATAATAGACTTTAATGGAAAGCTGAATTGTCAAGTGTTAAACAAACCAGTCATCTACTATAAAATATAGTTCTGGGCGCTTAGAAGCAAAAATGTAAAAAAAAAAAACGAACAAAGCGCTGCTTACATGTACAATATGGCATTTAGTGAGGTAGCTCAATAAACTGTTGATCACACTGCTCTGCCACATGTACACACACTTGTGATATAACTGATAATTATGTCTCCCCCAACTATGTTGGGGGGAGCAGGCCTTATTTTTTCAAAATCTGGCGTGAACGATTTACCGTTCGCGTGATTTTTAGCGTACGTAACCGATCGTTCGGTTACGCACCAACTTCGTTGCGTAACCCATCGGTTACGTGAAAGGTTACGTAAATTTTCGAAACAATTTGGAGCCACGTGTGGAAAAATCAAACCAGACACGGCTTACTCCAAATAAAACGTATTATTTCATTAATTATTTCACGTGAGTTCGGTGTTTATCACTAAAAAATACGCTTAGTTATGTGAAGATCGTCTACAAATGTAAAACAGAGCGTCATTTTATTCAGAAAAGTTTGTTGAAACGCGTAAAACGCACCTTGTTTACAAGCTTCTGCAACGAAATCCCGGAAGCCCCTCCCCACATTAAAGATATCAAATTGAAGGGCGACAACTCTGCTTTCATTTCAACACAACCTTATTTCAGGTCAATAGTAAAAATGCGTCGATTTTATTGGGTGAAAATGGTCATGTGTTTCGAATCCTTCTCATTCAACCCCAATAAACCCGCGAAAATGCTGGTCACCTGACGTAACCCGACTTCCTGATTGGTCAAACTGCTCCAACTGCTCATTAACATAAAATATCGTTGAATGTCGTTTGGTTTTTGCTGAGGGAAGCCACACGTCGCGTAAACAAAAGGATTTTTACCGATTCACTTGGAATTTTTAATAAATATTCAATATTCGTTATGCTACGAGTAACCAGGAATACATACCGTGAAATCTATAAGAATTCAGACGAGTTATTTAGTCGAGATGAAGCAAAACAGACCGTCTATCGGCATCGGTAGTATTCTGAACGTGATAAAATTCCAGTGCTTACGTGAGTTTTACGGTACATTATTTTTGCCGAAATGCGATTCCTAAATATTTCTAAAGCTGTAAAATGCCAAATATGTTCTGAATGTATGTTCAGGGTTTCAAAATGATTTATTGTGCATCAAATAACATCCATTATTTCAATTTATTGGTCAATTCCAACGACCAGACAGTCTCCACTTCTCGGCAAATAGTTTCAGTGCCGACCTATTTCCATCTGGGCATGCGTAATTGTCTGGCCAGTGAAACCGAAACCACTCCGACACAAACAATTTAACTAGGCCATAAGCGATTCATGATTTATCAAACAACCACGGCAAAATTAGCCTGCCAGTCGACAAAAGGAGAAAGAGAAAGTGGATGGTATACGCGGAAATATCGCTGTCGCCACTTTTTATTTTATTTTCACTTTGTGCAGACAGACAATGCCGACGTGTGACTTGCTGGCAGATAAAATTCGCCCCACGTGAACGGTGACCGTTCGCGTAAAATATGATTTGCGTAACCTTCACGTAACCTGAACGAGCGTTCACGTCAAAAAATAAGGCCTGGGGGAGACATCTAGTGTTTGTGCTGTCTGTCTGTCTGGATGGATGGATGTCTGTCCGTCCCCTTGGCTTGTCTGCAAGATATCTTGAGAACTACTGGATGGAATTTCACCAAACTTGGATGGAAGCTTCATTGGGATAGCCCCCTCATTTGATTAAGTTTTGGTGTGTGTGTGTGCATTCATCCGTGTCCGGTGTCCGTCCGTCCGTCCATCTACTTGTACATGTATATACAGGCCTTGTCTGCAAGATATCTTGAGAACTACTGGATGGAATTTCACCAAACTTGGATGGAAGCTTCATTGGGATAGCCCCCTCATTTGATTAGGTTTTGGTGTGTGTGCATGCATTCATCCGTGTCCGGTGTCCGTCCGTCCGTCCATCTACTTGTACATGTATATACAGGCCTTGTCTGCAAGATATCTTGAGAACTACTGGACGGAATTTCACCAAACTTGGATGGAAGCTTCAGTGGGATAGCCCCCTCATTTGATTAGGTTTTGGTGTGTGTGTGTGCATTCATCCATGCCCAGTGTCCGTCCGTCCGTCCATCTACTTGTACATGTATATACAGGCCTTGTCTGCAAGATATCGTGAGAACTACTGGACGGGATTTCATCAAACTTGGATGGAAGCTTCATTGGGACAGCCCCCTCATTTGATTAGGTTTAGGTGTGTGTGCATGCGTTCATCCGTGTCCGATGTCCGTCCGTCCGTCCGTCCGTCCATCTACTTGTACATGTATATACAGGCCTTGTCTGCAAGATATCTTGAGAACTACTGAATGGAATTTCACCAAACTTGGAAGGAAGCTTCATTGGGATAGCCCCCTCATTTGATCAGGTTTTGTTGTATGTGTGCATGCATTCATCCGTGTCCAGTGTCCGTCCTTCCGTTCATCCACTGGTACATGTATATACAGGCCTTGTCTGCAAGATATCTGGAGAACTGCTTGACGGAAGTTACCAAACTTGGATGGAAGCTTTATTGGGATAGCCCTCTCATCTGATTAGGTTTTGGGTTGTGTGTGCATTTGTCCATGTTCGGTGTCCATCCGTCTGTCCATGTACTTGTACATGTATACGTATATACAGGCCCTTTCTGCAATATATCTGAAGAACTACTAGACAGAATTTCACCAAACTTAGATGGAAGGTTCATTGGGATAGCCCCCTCATTTGATTAGGTTTGGGTGTGTGTGCATTGATCCATGTCCATCGTCCGTCCGTCCATCTAATTGTTCATGTTTATACAGACTTTTTCTGCAAGATATCTGGAGAACTACTCGACGGAATTTCACCAAACTTAAATGGAAGCTTCATTGGGATAGCCCCTCGTCTGATTAGGTTTTGGTGTGTGTGTGTGAGCGTTCGTTCATGTCCATCCATCCGTCCATCTACTTGTACATGTATATACAAGCCTTGTCTGCAAGATATCTGGAGAACTGCCCCACAGAATTTCGCCAAACTTGGATGGAAGCTTCATTGAAATGGCCTTATGATCTAATTAGGTTTTGGTGTGAGCTAGTGCTTGCGTGGGTCCATGCAAAATGTGCTTATCTGTCTGTCCAATTTTTGTTCACTCCATATCTTGAAAACTAATGAAGGCAGATGCATGAAACTTCTATACGGTACAGCATGTATACTATAGGTGTGGCTCTTGTATGTTTTGCATCTTTCCTATAATGTGATCAGTTTCTAAATAGTTGATGCTTCACAATTACATGTATTTCACATTGGTTGGACGCTGTAGATGTCGGCAATCCACTCATTGCTACATAAATCCCGAATCCCCACTGGGTTACTGCAACAATGAAAATCGCCTCTTTGTAATTAATATTTTTAGATGCGCAGCTTTGTTTAGGATACTTATTGCTACATTCATTTTATAGCACTTTCCCTTAAATTATGTGCCCACTCAAGGCAAGGTGGGAGGTTGGGGAGACGTATGTTTTTGCTTAAAAAAACAACTAGCATAGGCTTCATGCTGGAGCGGCGACTCAAGGGTCAAAGCGGAACCTCTAGTTTTTTCCAGAATATTAGAGCTGAGGAGTTCTAGCACCTCTGCTGCCTCATGTTAACCCCTCCCTCACAAGAGGAAGCTTGATATTTCCTGCTACTTACTGTGGTGTCCCGTGCAATGTGTGGCCTCCAATTGACATTGGGTACTATTAACTTTCCCAGATGCCACCACGGGGAGTCCTGAAAGTAGCAACTCAAAAGATACATCGCAAGTATCGCCCTCAGTTCTTATTACTCTGGACAATAATCAGCCCAGCCAGTACAGCACCTGGTTACCCATGCAGAAGTGTGCTGTTATGATGATGCGGTAAAACCGTTCTCATAGAGGTTCGCCAATATCGGTTTTAGGAGACCCCTGTGGGTTACCATCATTTCTTGTGTCAGCATGTATTCAACCCTGAAGCACCCATCACAGTATACCATAGATAACCTATTGTCTAATCAAGACCGCACTGCGGTGGCCTAATGGTTAGCATGTCTGCCTTGTAAGCGGTAGGTACTGGGTTCAATCCCTGGCCAGGTCATGCCAAAGACTTGAAAAATGGAACTTGTTGCTTCCTTGCTTACGCTCAGAATTAAGAGGATAGAACAAGGACTGGCTCAGTGTCAGTATAATGTGACTGAGTGTGATATCATGTCTGCCTACGGCCTGATATTTCAGTGTGACAGTACCATAACAAATGGCAGCATTAGATCTGCTCTGTTAGAAGTAGGTAGCACCCCTCCCCCTCCCTTCCCTTTCCATTCGTGATAACCCTATTCACTCACACACTTGTCTGGTCAAGGTAACCTACAACAAGGTTAATCTGAAAATATCACAGCACAGATCTGAGTATTGACCAGGCTCACCGTTGCTTATTTCGGTGATCTGACATGAATTGATGTGCCCAATGTGATATGCCGCACTAGCTACTGAGTCCACACACTTATCAGAATGGGCAGATCATTCCCTTCAAAACGATCCTGCGGATATCGCCACCTGTAAAATAAAGTTTTGCCAAGGCAACCCAAGGATAGCTTAACATTTTTGAAGCCAGCTACCAGTGATTGAATTATTAGAGCAAGCTTTTAGTAAAACGGTTTATTTAAATACATGCCAGACTAACCTAACAGGACATCTGCCCATCTGGCATGTCTGGGTGTCTGTTCATTTTTTACACCCTGTTCAATACTGCTAGACTGAAAACCACTTAATTTATTGCCAGCAGTAAATGAAAGTGCTCGGGAAGACCTAGCCACCTCGGCTTGCACAATAGCGGAAGTTCGGAGATACCTCTAATAATACAATCACAGGAAGTGCAATTTTCCTCCATAAAATCTAAGGGTGATCAAAGTTATTAGAACAAGAAGTTGACAAAATGGTTCAAAATCATGCAGATAATCCATTATTTCTTTGTTATTTCAGTGATTATAGAGAATAAAAGTCAAATTTATTAGAACCACTGATTGAATTTTGTCCCCATAATTGGGGCCGGGTGATAGAAGTTGATAAGGAGATTGAATTATAAGAGGGATTACCACAATCGCAGTCTGTCTTTGTCAAAACTGGGGTGGTCGAGTGATTTAGAGGGCTTGCGTCACGGTGAATTCGACCCATGGTTCATCCTCAGTATCTTAGCTTTACTAGCATCAATGTATGTATATAAACAGTTTTAGGAGCCGTGAGGAGGGTTAGTAAATCTACGCTATAGAAATTTATCTTTGAATCTTATTTGTGAAAGCTGAAGTCACCGAGTGGTTTAGAGCACTCACTAAACTCTAGCCAAACTCGAAGGGTCATGCAGAGCGCTCACTCACTCCATTGGATGGGTGACCGGGTGCTGTATTGATCACTGTCCAGGATAATAGGAACTGTTGGTGCTCTCATGTTCTTGCACATGTGGGCACTGTCGTGATATGACTGAAACATTGTTGAAAACCACTCACTCACTCCAGCACTAGTAAGTATGCTTTACCAAGAAAGCGTTGTCACAAATATAATTGGGTATAAAGAAATTGCATCTTGTCATATTTTTTGCTCTGAAAACTGACCTTACCGACATATTGCGTTCATGTGCAAACGAGAGCTAACAAGTAAAATCTAAAAATAGCACAGTTCATATCTGTCCCAATGTGCATGCGTCAATCCCATGATGCAACTGGTTCTCCACTTTTTATATGCCCGCCAAAAGGCGGACGTATTATGTGATGGCGGTTTCCGTCCGTCTGTCTGTCTGTCTGTCCGTCTGTCCTTCGCTCGTGTCCGGTCCATATCTGGGACAGTTTTCTATTTACAGTTCCAATTTTTGGTGAGTGGATACCCCACGGGAAGACGATGTGTCGCATACCAAACTGAAGGTCGAGGTCAGAGGTCAAAGGTCACTGGCCTAAAAAAAAGTATTCGTGTCCAGTCTATATCTGTGAACGTTTTCTATCCACAGTTGCAATTTTTTGTGAGTGGATATGTTAGGTGGGGATGATGTGTTACGTACCAAAATTGAGGTCGAGGTCAGAGGTCAAAGGTCACTGTTGCCTAAAATAAGGAAATCATTGATCATTCACAGTTTTCTATCTACAGTTCTAATTTTTGGTGAGTGGATGCCCTATAGGGGGAACGATGTGTTGCATACCAAATGTAGATCAAGGTCACAAAGGAAATCATTAAAAATTTCTAATTTTTTGTGAGTGGATTCAATAGGGGGAAATGAAGTGGCGCATACCAAAAAATAGGTCAAGGTCAGGAAATTATTAAAAATAACATTTTTTGTGTCAGTAGATACATTAGGGGGACACTATGTGTCACTTACCAAAATATAGGTCAAGGTCGAAGGTCCAGGTCACCTTGACCCCAAAATCGTGAAATTGTTAAAAATCATGATTTTTTTACTCCATTGAAAAATTATGGGGAGCTGTTTTGTCATGTACCAAAATTTAGATCCAGGTCAATAGTCAAGGTCACTGTGACCCCAGAATCAATGTCAAAGGTCAGTGTGACCTAAAAATCAGGAAATCATTAAAAATTACTAATTTTTTGTGAGTAGATTCAATAGGGAGAAATGAAGTGTCGCATACCAAAAACTAGGTCAAGGTCAAAGATCACTGTGACCCCAAAATCGAAATTATCAAAAATAACTTGTTTTTGTTTCGGTAGATACATTCGGGGGACACAATGTGTCACATACCAAAATGTAGGTCAAGGTCAAAGGTCAAGGTCACCTTGACTCCAAAATCTTGAAATTGTTAAAAATCATAATTTTTTGTGTCCACTGAGAAATTATGGGGAGACGGTTTGTGGTGTACCAAAATTTAGGTCAAGGTCAATAGTCAAGGTCACTGACTCCAGAATCAAGAAATCTTTAAAAATTACTCTTTTTTTGTGTCAGTAGATACATTAGGGGGACATGATGTGTCAATTACCAAAATGTAGGTCCAGGCCGAACGTCAAGGTCACTCTGACCCTCAAAATCATTAAATTCATAAAAATCAAGATTTTTTTGTGTCCATTGATACATTGAGGGAAGACGATGTGTCGTGTACCAAAATTTAGCTCAAGGTCAAAGGTCAAGATCACTGTGACCCCAAAATCAGGAAATCATTAAAAATAATATTTTTTCTGCCAGTAGATACATTAGGGACATGTGTTACATACCAAAATGTGGGCCAAAGGTCAAGGTCACTGTGACCCCAAAATCAAGAAATCATTAAGTCACATTTTCATATGCCTGTCGAAAAGACGAGGTCGTGTAATGCGATGTTGCATTCTGTCCATTCATCCACTAACATTTATTGTCCATGCGATATCTCTAGTTTCAAGGTATGGATTGGTACCAAGCTTTGAGTATACCTTAACTCGCATGGCAAAGATGAGTCATACATTTTGAGATCAATTTGTCAAAGGTCAAGGTCACAGTCCCCCAAAACTGAATCAAGTTTAGCTGACTATGTGTTAGGTTGGAATATTCAGAGTTCTGTCCCCTACATGTATATGGCATTTGTCCTGTGGAGTTGAATCCCATGTTTGAAACAGCTACATTTAGTTAATTTGTTGTGAAATAAAAACCATACATTTACTAATTTAACGGGGAGAGCGGTCCTTTATGAACTTGATACCTGTTTATTAACTCAAGAACAAAGGTTTACTTCATCACTTTCTTCTTCCTTCATGAAAAATTCTCTTGTCTGAAAGGAATCCATTTGCAGGAAAACTACTATTTTCTTGTGTTTGATTATTGTCGATTTCAGTGTGGGATATGTGAGCTCTTGGCTCTTGCTTCAAGGTCAACTAGTTACCAAGAGTTAAGCTCATTTTAGTTTATCATTCAATTTAAGATGTGATATATGTTACATTCTCAAAAGCACAAAATTGTAGACCTTTCTCTGGATTGCTAACTACCAATTGGAATGAGGCTATTAAACAACCTTGAAATTTAGACTAATGTAATTTCAGATAAACAGGTGTATATTGAAGCCCCTTGGGCTCTTGTTTACTTTGGCTCGCCATAAGGAAATTTTATATTGTCATTTCAGGTGTCGGGTCGTTTGCGGAGCCGTATTGCTGAACAGCTTCTCTATGAGCTTGAACCTGACGAGAATCTAAATGTGCAGCTTCAAGAACTTCAACTAGAGAGTATCAAGGAGAAAAACTTCTGAACATCTCGTCGATCGAGCAAACAGTTCTCAACACTTCATCAAGAGGGCTGACATTTGAGAACTTTTGAACATTTCATCATGAGGGCTGACATAGAGAACTTCTCTACACTTCAACAGAAGGGCTGACATAGAGAACTTCTGAACATTTCATCAGGAGGGCTGACATAGAGAAATTCTGAACCCTTCATCAGGAGGGCTGACATAGAGAACTTGTGTACACTTCATCAAGAGGGCTGACATAGAGAACTCTTGAAGATTTCATCAGGAGGGCTGACATAGAGAACTTCTGAACATTTCATCAGCAGGGCTGACAGAGAAATTCTGAACCCTTCATCAGGAGGGCTGACATAGAGAACTTGTGTACACTTCATCAGGAGGGATGACATAGAGAACTCTTGAAGATTTCATCAGGAGGGCTGACATAGAGAACTTCTGAACATTTCATCAGCAGGGCTGACAGAGAAATTCTGAACCCTTCATCAGGAGGGCTGACATAGAGAACTTGTGTACACTTCATCAAGAGGGCTGACATAGAGAACTCTTGAAGATTTCATCAGGAGGGCTGACATAGAGAACTTCTGAACATTTCATCAGCAGGGCTGACAGAGAAATTCTGAACCCTTCATCAGGAGGGCTGACATAGAGAACTTCTGAACACTGCATCAGGAGGGATGACATAGAAAACTTGTGTACACTTCATCAGGAGGGATGACATAGAAAACTCTTGAAGATTTCATCAGGAGGGCTGACATAGAGAACTTCTGAACATTTCATCAGCAGGGCTGACATAGAGAAATTCTGAACCCTTCATCAGGAGGGCTGACATAGAGAACTTCTGAACACTGCATCAGGAGGGATGACATAGAAAACTTGTTTACACTTCATCAGGAGGGATGACATAGAAAACTTGTGTACACTTCATCAAGAGGGCTGACATAGAGAACTCTTGAAGATTTCATCAGGAGGGCTGACAGAGAACTTCTGAACATTTCATCAGCAGGGCTGACAGAGCTTCTGAACAACTGTTTAGGGGGGCTGACCTTCTGAACACTGTTGGGAGCACTGACGTAGAGAGCATCTGAACAGCTCTTAAGGAGAACTGAACACATCATCACGACGACTGACATGGAGAACTTCTAAAGAACTGGTTAGGAGGGCCAAACTTCTGAACATCATTAGGAGGGCTAAGAGAGAGAACTTCTGAATAAAGTTTCCAAGAGAATGTACAGAACTTACCCCTGCCCCCCACATTGTTGGGGGTGTCGCTGTACACACCCCTAGGTCATGGAAAGAATTGAAAGACTGCTCCTCAGAAAGCTTTTCACAAGAGGCAGCTTGTCGTAACTAGGGTACCCATGGGGTTTTCTCGTGTAAAAAGAAATAGGATCCAAACGCTGTGATATGACTGAAATATTGTTAAAAGCAACTTTAAATTACATTCACTCATTTCCTTTTTACCCCTCAGCCCATAGGGCTGCGGGGTCTTGTTGTTGCCATGTACGTATGTACGTCCATCCGTCTGTCCGTCAACATGTGTTCTTGTCCGTTGAATATATGCAGATCTATTAAGTCGGGCTTGACCAAACTTTGGTGAGAGCTTCCTGTATGGTGACTGATGAAATGATTAGGTTTTCAGATGGCTATGATGATTTTATGATTTTTAATTATTTTTTATTGTTTATTGATGCTCACCTTGTTCACTGCTATCTATGCTCATCAGGAACCCTTGGTTGTATGTTGCATTGTGACTTTTGAGGGTTCTCGGATTCCAAGAAGCTCTGTGTAGCGGTCCATTCGAGATTTAGACTATCTGGAGATATTCCCATCGAGAACCGTAGGTTGTATGTTGCATTTTGAATCATGAGGGTACCCGGATTCCAAGAAGCCCTGTGTAGCGGTCCATTCGAGATTCAGACCATCTGAGATATTCCCGTTGGGAACCCTTGGTTGTATGTTGCATTTTCACTTGTGAAGGTTCTGTGTTGCGGTCCATTTGAGATTCACACCATCTGAGAATGGTTATCATTGGATGGAACCTCAAGGCTTTAAATTACTTCACAAAACTTGTTACTGCAGGCTCTGGTACTTTAATTTCTCAGCAAGTGGGCCAGTAAAGTTTCTGGAGGTTTAGCAGATTCTTGATGTGACAGGGGCAGTGGCATCTAATTATTTTAGGCCTGTATTCAAGAATATCTTTAATTTGAAAACAAAGCTGCTGCTTTATTGAAAACGTGATTCCCACTTTCTTCTCAATTCACACATTATTGTGATATATGGGTGGCATGTCTGGATACGGATTAGAGAAACTATAACCAATTTTTTAGATGGCATTTGGTGCGCTTATGGTGTGCAACAAGTATACGGTTGGCAAAAACAGTTTGGGTTCAGTTTTTGACAGTTAACAACCAACCAACGTGATAATTGAGGTACATATTTTAGCCTATTAAATTCCAATTCTGGTGGTTTAATAGCACCACTCATGCATGTGTCTCGGGCAGTTGAGCGGGATAAAAATGAAACTGTTGAAAATGAAACAATACACCAGCAGGTACATGTATGTTTTCACCTATTGGTTTGTTGATCCAGGAAGAAAATCTATATAATTGGTGTGTTGCAGGCTTCTATGGGACTATGCAGTCAGGTTGTTATTGTTAGTAGTTTGCTGGTAAACTTACGGGTCCCTTCTGCCCGCTGCCAACTGACATAATTTTATCAAGCAAAGGAGAGCAAGCAGCACTGTAGTGAATGAGCAATGAGAGATTTGAGTTCCACCAGAGATTCCGGCTGTTTTCATGCAATACTCTCCACAACTAACCAATATTTGAAAGATTAGATGCATTTCACAGCTTTCACTTTCACAATTTCACGCTGTCAAAAAAATTCAATCTTCAAAATTCCTTTTTATTACTGTTTTAGGCGATTACCAAAGATGGGCATAATTTGTGAGTGTCCCGACTGTTTCATTCTGAGCAGTCAACTGTCGCAATTATTTGTTACTGGTACAACATAATGTTTATATTTTCTTCACCGAACATATTATGGTACCTTTGAAATAATTTAAAACTAGGTCAGGATAGCCTATGTCTGGCCGGACCCACATCAGCTTTGAACCTGTTTGTGTACCTCGAACTTATCCCCCCCAAGAAGAACTGTAGTTTCCTGAAAATCTGCTGTGTTTGATCACCGCTATATCGGATCAATAGTCTCAGCTAATGATTTTATTGTTAAAGCAATTTCCGACTATAAATAAACTTTGAATGAAATTAAAGATCTTGGCATACAGCCACGACAAATCAGCAACTTATAGCTTATGGTGATACATGTTTATCTTCATGTTTATGAAGAATAATGAATTTTCAGTTATGGTTGAAATAACCAGAAGTGCTAATTCCTATGGCTGAATTCTATTATAGCCTCTCCAAATGAGATAGCCAATCAACTGATAGGTGCAAATACATGTGCACATTCTTATATTTTACTTTTTGTAAAATTTTAGTATTAATAACAATATTAACCATTTCCATCCATAGATAGTTCATGTAAATTTTTCAAACAACGAATCTTTTCAAGTACAGGCAAATTATGTGAGCTGTGATACATGTACATATCCAATTGTCCAGGACAATATTATAGATCTTATTTGATGAATTTTATGAAGATGCCTGAGAATAAAACTGCTTTAAAGACAATGACTGCTTTAGTGTATTTTCATCCTAATAAAACCTGCGTTTGAGTTAAAGAGACTCAAGTGGTGTGAAGATTGAAAAGTTTAATTTGGTGATTTCCAGTCTTATGGTGATTTTGGTGTGGCACAATGGTGAGGATGTTCCTTCATTTAAAGAAGCATATTGCGGGAGAAGCGGGCTATGTGATTACTTCTGTTGGTGACATCATCCAGGCTCACTGCCTTGTTTCTGTTCATTTTTATTCCTTGGCCATTTTGGCCTCATGGTGTTGTCATCGTCATATACGTCCATTACCGCATATAGTAAAAAAAAAAACAAGATACAGTGACTAAATTTCGAAAACTTTTTAATCTAGTTATAGGTCAGATGCCTATATCGAAAAGGGCTCCCCTCGGCCCATATTTTACAGAGTTATGCGCCTTTACAGATGTATTAATTTCTGATTTTGTGATATATGCTTGAATGTAACCAACTATATCTGCAGAACTGTTTTTATCTCGCCTTACGAAGTAAAGGGGAGATATTGTGAGAGGGGGAAAGAGGATGTCGTCGTCGGTGTCGGTGTCGGTGTCGGTGTCCCCTGCCTGGAAATGAATGGGTTTTTGGTTTAGCAAGTTAAAAAAAAAATCTAGAATAATTAGAAAAAATATAAAAAAAATATAAAAAATATGGGGGGTGGGTATGCCACCTGGGGGTACTACCCCTGGGGTACTCTTAATGTTAAAATCCCTATGAATGAGTTTTGCGTTTAGCTGAAGTGCACATGTACATCTGTACTTGGAAAGTTTCTTGCAGTTGTCAGCTGTCATTGGATGATTATGAAACTTGGTATACATGTTTCTTATGATAAGAGGATGTACCTGTGGTATTTTTGAGAAGAAATATTAATTTTCCTCAAAATTATGGCAAATGAAGAGTTTTCTGTTTAGGTAAATTGTACATATACATGTCCATGGTAAGTTTGCTCCAGTTGTCAGCTGTCATTGGATGATTATGAAACTTGGTACACATGTTTCTTATGATAAGAGGATGTACCTGTGCTATTTTTGAGAAGAAATATTAATTTTTCTCAAAATTATGCCAAATGAAGAGTTTTCTGTTTAGGTAAATTGTACATACAGGCCTCTACATGTATACATATACATCTACATGGTAATTTTGCTCCAGTTGTCAGCTGTCATTGGATGATTATGAAACTTGGTACACATGTTTCTTATGATTAGAGGATGTACCTGTGCTATTTTTGACAAGAAATATTAATTTTTCTCCAAATTATGGCAAATGAAGAGTTTTCTGTTTAGGTAAATTGTACATGTAGGCCTCTTCATGTATACATATACATGTACATGATAAGTTTGCTGCAGTTGTCAGCTCTCATTGGATGATTACAAAACTTGGTACAAATGTTTCTTATGATTGGAGGATTTATTTGTGCTATTTCTGAGATGAAATATTAATTTTTCTCCAAATTATGGCAACTGATTGAGTTTTGCGTTTAGCCGAAGTGCACATGTACATCTGTACACCACAGTTTGCTGCAGTCATTGAATGATTATGAAACTTGGTACACATGTTTCTTATGATTAAAAGATGTACCTGTGATACCATCCATACCATCACTACCATCCATACCATCACTACCATTCCTACCATCACTACCATCCATACCATCACTACCATCCATACCATTCCTACCATCACTACCATCCATATCATCACTACCATCCATACCATCACTACCATCCATACCATCCATATCATCACTACCATCCATACCATCACTACCATCCATACCATCACTACCATCACTACCATCCATGCCATCACTACCA
This sequence comes from Hanleya hanleyi, assembly GCA_036873755.1. NCBI lineage: Eukaryota > Metazoa > Mollusca > Polyplacophora > Lepidopleurida > Hanleyidae > Hanleya > Hanleya hanleyi. Next base: position 112,341 of record JAVTVY010039524.1, on the reverse strand, counting down.
TCCATACCATCATTACCATTCCTACCATCCATACCATCACTACCATCCATACCATCACTACCATCGCTACCATCACTACCATCCATACCATCACTACCATCCATACCATCCATACCATCATTACCATTCCTACCATCCATACCATCACTACCATTCCTACCATCCATACCATCACTACCATCACTACCATCCATACCATCATTACCATTCCTACCATCCATACCATCACTACCATTCCTACCATCACTACCATCACTACCATCCATACCATCGCTACCATCCATACCATCGCTACCATTCCTACCATCACTACCATCCATACCATCACTACCATCCATACCATTCTTACCATCCATACCATCACTACCATCCATACCATCACTACTATCCATACCATCCATACCATCACTACCATCCATACCATCACTACCATTCATACCATTCCTACCATCCATACCATCACTACCATCCATACCATCCATACCATCACTACCATCCATACCAACGGCATGATATTTCAGTGGGACAGCACTATAAAATGGCAGCATTAGATCTACTCTGCTACAAGTAGGTTCCCCTTCCCCTCCCCTCCCTTCCCTTCCCCGTCGTGATATAGCTGAAAAAATGTTGAAAGCGACGTTAAACCCTATTCACTCACTCACCCATCCATACCATCACTACCATCCATACCATCACTACCATCCATACCATCACTACCATTCCTACCATTCCTACCATCCATACCATCACTACCATCCATGCCATCACTACCATCCATACCATCACTACCATCGCTACCATTCCTACCATCACTACCATCCATACCATCACTACCATCCATACCATCACTACCATCCATACCATTCCTACCATCCATACCATCACTACCATCCATACCATCCATACCATCCATACCATCACTACCATCCATACCATCACTACCATTCATACCATTCCTACCATCCATACCATCACTACCATCCATACCATCACAACTATCCATACCATTCATACCATTCCTACCATCCATACCATCACTACCATCCATACCATCCATACCATTCCTACCATCACTACCATCCATACCATCACTACCATCCATACCATCACTACCATTCCTACCATTCCTACCATCCATACCATCACTACCATCCATACCATCACTACCATCCATACCATCACTACCATCCATACCATTCCTACCATCACTGCCATCCATACCATGACTACCATCCATACCATCACTACCATCACTACCATCCATACCATCACTACCATCCATACCATAACTACCATTCCTACCATCACTACCATCCATACCATCACTACCATCCATACCATCACTATCATCCATACCATCACTACCATCCATACCATCACTATCATCTATGCCATCCTACCATCCATACCATCACTACCATCCATACCATCACTACCATCCATACCATAACTACCATTCCTACCATCCATACCATCACTACCATCCATACCATCACTACCATCCATACCTTCACTGCCATCCATACCATCACATCCATACCATCCATACCATCACTACCATTCCTACCATCACTACCATCCATACCATCCATACCATTCCTACCTTCACTACCATCCATACCATCACTATCATCCATACCATCACTACCATTCCTATCATCCATATCATTCCTACCATCACTACCATCCATACCATCCACACCATCACTACCATCACTACCATCCATACCATCACTACTATCCATACCATCACTACCATCCATACCATCACTACCATCCATACCATCACTACCATCCATACCATCACTACCATCCATACCAGCACTACTATCCATACCACCATCCATACCATCACTACCATCCATACCATCACTACCATCCATACCATCACTTCCATCTATACCATCACTACCATCCATACCATCACTACCATCACATCCATACCATCACTACCATCCATACCATCACTACCATCCATACCATCACTACCATCCATACCATCACTACCATTTCTACCATCACTACTATCCATACCATTCCTACCATCACTACTATCCATACCATCACTACCATCCATACCATCACTACCATCCCTACCATCACTACCATCCATACCATCACTACCATCCATACCATCACTACCATCCATTCCATCACTACCATCCATACCATGATGGTGATGGTAGTAATCCCACTTGGGACTGGACTATCCAGCAGTAATCCCACAGAGGACTACCCATCAGTAATAACATGGGACTGGTCCACCCAGCAGTAATCTCACACTGGAATGCCCTATGTATCAGTAATCCGACTGCACTGACCTATCCATCCTACATGGGATTAACTTTTGCCAGTAATCCCACATGGGACTGATGTTATTGTCTGTACCAGATAATCTATTCCAGACATTATTGTCTGTACCGCATCACTTATTCCAGACCTTATTGTTTGCTCTACATGTATGCTTTCAATACTGCTGCACCTTTGGCGGATGACCCCGCAAGGCGAGATGTTGGGGTTCTCAGAACGCTTGTTGATACAGCCACTAAATTTGGGAAACTATCGTGTTGTATTCTGGCAGTCTACAAAAAATTAGTCGCCTCGGCCCTTATTTTACGGAGTCATGCTCCTTTTCAGGTGCAATAATCTCTGATTTTGTGATATATGCTTGAATGTAACCAATTATATTCAATAAACTGTGTTTGGTACAGCTATCAAATGGAGTTCTGCTCCTTTTTCTGATGTATTAACCTCAGATTTTGTGTTAGATACAGCTACTAAATTTTGGAAACTTATAATGTCTAGTTGTATTCTAGAAGAGTACAAAAAATTAATCGTCTCATCCCTTGTTTTATAGATTTATACCTCTTTTGGGTGTAATAATCTTGGATATGCTTGAACATAACCAGTTATATCAAAGTTATTCATCTCGGCCATTATTTTACAGAGTTATGTCCCTTTTTGTGTGTAATATACGATTTTGTGATGTTTGCTTGAATGTAACCTACATGTAGCAGTTATATCTGCAGAAATAATGATATGGTCTATAATTAAGTATATTTCTGGAGGAGTTGTAAATATAGCCGTAATATGTTGCATATTTCCATCCTATTTCTCAATCACTCGGGGGAGGTTTCAAGTGCTGTGTTTGTTCATGTGATCTGCTGTCCAAAATGTAGGGAGAATAAATGACCTGACAACAAACTGTAACTTGGTATGTCATGAGATGTTACTCCCCCACATGACAAAATTTTACATTGCCATAGATACCATTTCCTGCATAATGGGTTCCCCGATACTGAGCCTAGATGACGTCATATATTCACTGACAACAGTGCCAAAATTAAGGGACATATTTCAGTGCTTGTTTTCGGGATAGGCCAAAGTTCACTGATTTTCCATCTTCTCTAAATTGACTCTTCACCAAGCCAAATATCTGTTTCAGAAAAAATCTGATCTATGGAGCCGCACCCACAATAAACTGGTGTAGATCAACTGAGCCATCGATTTGCGTATTTCGGTCGGAGTGAAATGAAATATCAAGACACCTGACACAGTAATACTATAAAGAGAGAATTCTCGTGCTGTCAGACTCTGGGGGTGGGGGTAGTGAATGAACTGAACTGTTGACCGAATTATTACCTATATCATGGATTGCAGTGTTCGGATTGGCCGATATATTTGTTGGCCATCTAAGATATCATTCGAACCAAAAATGTTCCGTTTCTCTAGAATGACCCGTTTGATATTTGCTATAAATATTGGGAGTGGAAATTCAAAACCACAAGCAGCCAGAGGATGCTAAGTCCCCCGCCGAAATGGCAGCAATATTTTTTAGCATTGTTGAACTCGGGGGATATACATAAGGGAGACAACTGCTACTTCATAAGCGTTGGATGCGGAAGGGTCTTTCTGCCTTCTCAAGTTTTTAAAATCAACTCAGAACGGTTGACTGAACGTTGATTGCTTCTGGAATATAGTTTCCATGCAGTGAAACATGGAAATTAGTAACCGTGAAGCAACCCCAAGGGACATCTCAAGGCATATTATCTGCAAACCAAATTTGACGAGAAGCTGAATGCATCCTCAACCTATTGTCCGGAAACCAAATTTTAAATTTGCCACCGGCAGGTGTCACCACCTGTAGGTGCAAGTGGGCAAAACGCAATCCAAAGCATCATCTCATGACATGGTACATGTATCAGCATACAAACTTTGGGAAGAATATGAAGAGGGGTCTTAAAGTTATTGCCCGGAAACCAAATTTAGATTTGTAGGCGCAAGTGTGCGAAACACAATCCCAAGTGACATCTTATGGCATATGAATACCAAATTTGAGAAGAATCTGATGAGCAGTTGTCAACTTATTGCCAGAAACAAATTTCAGATTTTTCCACCAAGTGTTGCCACCAGTATGCAGAAGCAGGCGAAATACAATCCCAAGGGACATATCATGGCATGGTATCTGAATACCAAATTGGAGAAAAATCCGATGAGCGAAATCAAATTTAGATTTGACACGAGTTGGTGCTACATGTAGGCGCTTTCGGAACTCAGTTGTAATTAACATAAGTTACACGTGTGGACACAAATGATTCGTGCAGAAGCTTTAGAGTAAATCATATGATGTGGAATACAATTATCTGATAGCAAAATTGAAGGAAATGTTGTCCTTCATTTAATATGACACGAAAAAAACAGGGGTTCGGTATTCCACATTATACATCTGAAATATAATATGGTTCGTGCAAAAGCTTCAGAGTAAATCATATGATGTGGAATAGAATCATTTGATAGCAAATTGACATGAAATTCAGAACTAACAGGGGTTTGGTGCTGCGGAGATTCCCCCGCCAGTTATTTCATATTATAATTCTGAAATAGAATATGGTTCCCGCAAAAGCTTTGCAGAATTTAAGAAAATGGTGTCCGTCATTTAAAGCGACAGAAAATTCAAAACTAACAGCGAGAAGTGGAAGAAAGAAGAAAATGACAAACACATAAGGCATCCCTAGGGATGCCTAAATTAAACAAAGTATTTGGAAGTTATCGCTTGTGAAAAATTTGAATGGAAACCACGGACATGCACAGAAGATTGGAACAAGACCCAGTGGCGCCACCTTCAGGTGTATCTTGCTGAAACGCAATATCAACCCACGTCTGGTCACAAGGAGTGTATATGCTAAATTTCGAAGGAATCCGACAAAGCTTTAGGAAGTTATTGTCAGTGAAGAATTTGAACAGACAGACACAAAGAGAGCAAGACCCATGTCAACTGGAACGGACACGAAGAAGCGAAACTCAGTAGGGCCACCTTCAGGCAGATGTTGCTGAAATGCAGTAGCAACCAGTGTCTTGTCGCAAGATATGCATATGCCGAATTTCGGGAGAATCCGACGAAGCATTTGGACGTTATCACTTGTGAACATTTTCAACAGGTGTCCACGCTGCTATGGCAATATTCTTAATCATTGATGTCATATGTGTCAGGCCTTTTAAGTTTATGGGGGCTCCTACTGATGACGTCACCTATGACGTACCAGATGCTGTGGACATCCCTCAAATCGGGATGTCCCGCGACGCTCGGACCAAGGATGGTCCCTCTCTACCCCAAACACATTCTTTCACTGCCCCAAAATGCCCACTTTGGCTACTACTCCTACTGATGACATCACAGATGACGCATCCCTCAAATCGGGGTCTATACCCCGAAAGCTACAAAATGACACCCCCCACGATGCATTCGGACCAAGGATGGTCCCTCTCTACCCCAAATACATTCTTTCACTGCCCCAAAATGCCCACTTTGGCTACTACTCCTACTGATGACGTCACAGATGACGCATCCCTCAAATCGGGGTCTATACCCCGAGAGCTACAAAATGACACCTCCCACGACGCATTCGGACCAAGGATGGTCCCTCTCTACCCCAAATACATTCTTTCACTGCCCCAAAATGCCCACTTTGGCTACTACTCCTACTGATGACGTCACAGATGACACATCCCTCAAATCGGGGTCTATACCCCGAGAGCTACAAAATGACACCCCCCCGCGATGCATTCGGACCAAGGATGGTCCCTCTCTACCCCAAATACATTCTTTCACTGCCCCAAAATGCCCACTTTGGCTACTACTCCTACTGATGACGTCACAGATGACGCATCCCTCAAATCGGGGTCTATACCCCGAGAGCTACAAAATGACACCTCCCACGACGCATTCGGACCAAGGATGGTCCCTCTCTACCCCAAATACATTCTTTCACTGCCCCAAAATGCTCACTTTGGCTACTACTCCTACTGATGATGTCACAGATGACGCATCCCTCAAATCGGGGTCTATACCCTGAGAGCTACAAAATGACACCCCCCACGACGCATTCGGACCAAGGATGGTCCCTATCTACCCCAAACACACCTCCACACACCCCCCAAATGCCCACTTTGGCTACTTTTCCTACTGATGACATTCCCCGTGACGTCACAGATGACTTGAACATCCCTCAAATCGGGATGTACACCCCGAGGGCTACAAAATGACACCTCCCACGACGCATTCGGACCAAGGATGGTCCATCTCTACCCCTAACACCTTCCTTCACTTCCCCAAAATGCCCACTTTTGCTACTACTCGTACTGATGACGTCACAGATGACGTGAACATCCCTAAAATCGGGGTCTACACCCCGAGAGCTACAAAATGACACCTCCCTCGACGCATTCGGAGCAGTAGTGGTCCATCTCTACCCCAAATACCTTCCTTCATTGCCCCAAAATGACCACTTTCGCTACTACTCCTACTGATGACGTCACAGATGACGCAAACATCCCTCAAATCGGGGTCTGCACCTCGAGAGCTACAAAATGACACCTCCCACGACGCATTCGGACCAAGGATGGTCCCTCTCTACCCCAAACACACCTCCACACACCCCCAAAATGCCCACTTTCGCTACTGCTCCTACTGATGACATCACAGATGACGTGAACATCCCTCAAATCGTGGTCTTTACCCCGAGAGCTACAAAATGACACCTCCCACGACGCATTCGGACCAATGATGGTCCCTCTCTACCCCAAATATCTTTCTTCACTGCCCCAAAATGCCCACTTTCGCCACTACTCGTACTGCAGACGTCACCGCTGACGTCACAGATGCTGTGTACAGCCCTCAAATCGGGGTCTACACCCCGAGAGCTACAAAATGACACCCCACACGAAGCATTCGGACCGAGGATGGTCCATCTCTACCCCAAACACCTTCCTTCACTTCCCCAAAATGACCACTTTCGCTACTACTCCCTCAAATCGTGGTCTTTACCCCGAGAGCACAAAATGACACCTCCCACGACGCATTCGGACCAATGATGGTCCCTCTCTACCCCAAATATCTTCCTTCACTGCCCCAAAATGCCCACTTTCGCTACTACTCGTACTGATGACGTCGCCGATGACGTCACAGATTCTGTGGGCAGCCCTAAAATCGTGGTCTGCACCCCGAGAGCTACAAAATGACACCTCCCAGGACGCATTCGGACCAAGGATGGTCCTTCTCCACCCAAACACACCTCCACGCACCCCCAAAATGATCACTTTATTTACTACACCCAACTGCGCATGCGCAAATTGATGCGACTTGCACTTAAAAACACTCCATTCTGACTACTCCACACAAGCTTCACTTTGACACCTCCCACGACCATTTGGACCCATAGTGGTCCATCTCTACCCCAAACACACCCCACCTACCCCCCAAAATGCCTGCTTTCTATACTACGACCAGACTGCGCATGCGCAGTATATTGAAAACGGACGATACATCAGTCCAGTCGGATGCTTCTCCACGAGAGCTTCAAAATAAGACCTCATACGACACCATAGGACCACTAGGGGCTCACCTAGACCCCAAAACGTCCACCCAGTATGGACCTACTCTCCCATAGCCAGTATGGGGATATATGGGCCTATATACACACCTACCCGGTACTTTTCGAAAAATTTCACCGCTTAGCTCCGGGACCCCTCCCATCGTGTTTTTCTTGTCGAGACGAGAAAAACAAGACCAAACAACCCATAGTAAAGCCCACAAAAAATTCCCCATGTTGGACCTATACCCCATAGCCAGTATGGGGTTATATACAGACCTACCTGGTACTTTCCGAAAAATTTATCCGCTTAGCTCCGAGACCCCTCCCATCGTGTTTTTCTTGGCGAGACGAGAAAAACAAGACCAAACAACCCATAGTAAAGCCCACAAAAAATTTCCCAGGTTGAACCTATACCCCCCATAGCCAGTATGGGGCTATATACAGACCTAGACGGTACTTTTCCAAAAATTTCACCGTTTAGCTCCGAGACCCCTCCCATCGTGTTTTTCTTGGCGAGACGAGAAAAACAAGACCAAACAACCCATAGTAAAGCCCACAAAAAAATTCCCAGGTTGGACCTATACCCCCATAGCCAGTATAGGAATATACCTATACAGGCATTTCCCTGTATATTGTATAATACATAGAATTGTACATGTTCCGCTTTTTATCTATCTATCTATCTATCTTTCTTTCTTTCTTTCTTCTTTCTGTGAAAACACCCATGACATGACTGCAGGAGAGCTTCACTTGAGCCAAGCGATCCACTAGGGGCCTCTAGCGGCCTGGAGAATATTCCCCCGGCTCCCCACGTATTTGGGACTACTTTCTGTCCGCGGAAGCAGACCGCCAGACTGCATGACCGCGGAGGACTATTGGAACTCTGCTGTGTTCGGAGGTAGCTTTTGGTCTCTTGAGCTGGTGGCGCCCCCTGTCGGATGCAAGAGTTGCCTCCCCCGGCAAAATGTCACTTTAAAAGGGTAGACTATACTACTAAGCTATACTTTCATTTGTCAAAGTATCGATTGGATATTTTATTGATTTACACAGCGTTCTAACGCCCACATTATTTTACTAGAGTGTTTTTAACGTGATTGAAAATACTGGTATGTGATGTTTTAACGTATCTCACAATAATTTGGAAGAACCACTTTGACCTAACGGGACGCAGCAGAAGGCAGAGAAACTAGATTACTTCTTCCTGTGCATCGGGAAAACTATATACCAACATGCATGTTAAGGGTAGACAAGATCTTTGAGATTTTTAAAATTGTTTACTGATTTTTAAGATCATCATATAACACGGGGCAATAAGATAAATATAGCCAGTTTAGTAAACGATACGAGCTATACGACGCATCAGATTAGACTGACTTCTGTAAATTTAAACGCGGTTTTACACGCGGCACAATGCGATGCACGCGGAATTACACGCGGCACGAGGTACGCGGTTTTACACGCGGCATGATGCGAAGCACGCGAAATTACATGCGGTGCGCGGCACGCGCCCTATTAAATGAGTCTAGGTATGGTAATATCTGTCACCCATCTGTCGTGACCTTCTGCGAGGTACAGGGTGGGTTAGCGGATGTACGTAAAATTAGGATTTGTCCAGGAAATATTAAAGTAGTAGGGAAAGCAGAAACCCAGTATATTTGCCTTTTGACCTTTGTGTAGAGTTTTACGTACAGTAATGCCTTAACGCCCTATCTTAATGCCTTAACGCCATAACACCTTATCTACACGTTAATGCTTTAACGCCTTATCCTAACGCCTTAATGCCCTAGCATAAAAGTTCTTTATCTATCAATCCATTCACACCCTGGGATAAAACATGTTGAGATTTGGTGGCCCCCGATGATGTCATCGCATCACTCCAGGACATTTTACGGAGCGTTTTACTGGGGAAAAGACTGTTTTCTAGATCTCGAGGAGCGCTTCACATGGGTACCCCATACGACCCACCTCGACCACCAAAACGTAGGCCTGCAAGTGACTCACAGTGAAAATATAGGAGAAAATATAGGACATTTGCCAAAATATAGGAGAAATATAGGAATTTTCTTTATAAAATATAGGAAAATATAGGAAATAAAGGAGTGTAAGACAGGTCAGTACTATAATGTATGTTCCAAAGTTGGTAGTTTACTGGTGTTTAATCAAATTATTTCCACTGAATGCGGTCATTTGAGGAGTTGAGTGATGATTGAGGAGACCGGTTCTGCTGCTTGGTGCAACATAGCGGAATGTAAATGTTTTCATACTTGTCAAGCGAAGCGAGGGAAAAAGTGTTTTCCTCATGCCAATTTTTGTTTTTCCTCATGCCAATTTGACTCATTTCAGAGCAGTGGTCAAAGTTTTCTTGAGAAAAAGTCAAAATATAGGAAATATAGGAGGTTTTGAGTAAAACATAGGAAAATATAGGAATGACAAAAAAATATAGGAAAATATAGGAAATATAGGAGGCACTTGCAGGCCTGAAAACGTCCATTCCAATGCCCTTTTCCCAAATGCGACCCCAGATTTCCTTCTATACTACTACTGCGTGTAATCCGGCGTGCCATGTATTATTTGGCATGTCGCGTGCCCCTTGCTTCACATCGTGCCGCGTGTAAATCCGCGTGCATCGCATCGTGCCGCGTGTATAACCGCGTACTATACAGTTCGTTGCACAAGAATTAATCAGATGAGGTACGTGTGGCCCTTCTCGGCCATCATATGTAAACAATCACCCCATCATACATATATGAAAATAGTATTTGCAATCCGCCCTTTTAGCATTAATCCTTAGACAAAACAAATCGATTGGCGAGAACCCACCGGCTTCAATTTGCAGTTCGAATTTTCCGCATCTTAAAAACTGGGCTGACGTTTGGAAAACTTAGTTGCCAAATTTATCATCAATGTATGCCCAATAGTAATTTCTTAGAAAAGTAGGATAATTTGATGCATATTTGCTATATTTACAACCGGTTATCGATAGTTAAAAATCGACCTAATGCTGTACGTATAGGCTGGAGGGGGAGATTAAGAACCACAAAATTACACGCTGTGTCGGGAGTCGAGTGTCAATGCATTCGTTGATGCGCCGGAGCGATTCTTTTTTTGCGCGTGAACTGGCTAGTGATGTCAAGTGGGTTCGGTTTCACCTACTGACACCACCAAATATCATCAAGAATACAAGGTTTCTGTGGAATCTATACATAATATGGTGAAGGAAGGAAGGGATATTTCTGAAGGATGACGTCGCATCTGGTCCATACTGGCTCAGTGGACAATGTTGGTCCCACTGGGAAACCCACTCATGGACAAACACAACCAGTACTTGCCTCTCCGGGAGACGAGAGCTCCCACTTGCCTCGCCGAGAGACCTGGAACCACCGCCAAGATCAAATGTACGAACTTTTTCCAGACCACCGACAAGACCTCCAGCCTCAAGTCGTTAAAAGATTTAAATGTGTACTCATTCCAAATACGGGGGCCTCGATGAGATCGCGTATTTGAGCGCATGCTGCCTTCCTTGCATGTGGTACTCCCTCTCCCCAAATCGAACCCTGAATCTCTTACCCGTAATCAGGTACCATCGAAAGTTGATAGGACAGACACTTCGGCGGCAGTGTTTTCCTCGCCGGGAGACGCAACTAGTACTTTGCCTCTCCGGGAGACGAGAGCTCCCACTTGCCTCGCCGAGAGACCTGGAACCACCGCCAAGACCAAATGTACGAACTTTTTCCAGACCACCGACAAGACCTCCAGCCTCAAGTCGTTAAAGGATTTAAATGTGTACTCATTCCAATTACGGGGGCCTCGATGAGATCCCGTATTATTATTTTTCGTCACTACATCCCCGTGCCCTTAGGAGTGGGTAATTTGAGCGCATGCTGCTTTCCTTGCATGTGGTAGGTCATACTCCCTCTTCCCAAATCGAACCCTGATTCTCTTACGGCGTAATCAGTTACCATTGAAAGTTGATAGGACAGACACTTCGCTGGCAGTACTTTCCTGACGCCGGGAGACGCAACCAGTACGTGCCTCGCCGGGAGACGGGAAGTCCCACTTGCCTCGCCGGGAGACCTGGTGTACGAACTTTTTCCAGACCACCGGCAACACCCCCAGCTTTAGTCGTTGAAGGAATTAAAAGTGTACCGGTACTCATTCTAATTACGGGGCCTCGATGAGATCCTGTATTATTTTTCGTCACTACCTCCCCGTGCCCTTAGGGGTGGGTAACTTGAGGGTATTTTGCGCGCATGCTGCCTTCCTTGCATGTGGTAGTCATCAACCAGGAAACTACTGGGAAAAAATTCTTCTTTCGAGCCGATAAAGTTCCGGGATTTCCTTACACACATCGCCGGGCTTCGTAACTTTGATATACCTTTTTCGTGTCGTAAGACTAGGATTTTATTCCTTTTTCGTGCCGTATGACTAGAAAGTTAGTCTTCCACACCAGGATCGATTCTTCCTTGCGGAGTCGATCTCTAAGGGACCATACAGGTTCACGACCAAAAGCCTCAAGCAGCTGCTAAATACGCAGGAATCTAAACATGCAGCCTCCTGGTCGGGCAGTCGCTAGTTTTCAGCCTCTTCCACACCAGGACCGATTCTTCCTTGCAGATTCGATCTTTAAGGGACCGTACAGGTTTGATACGTACGTGAGCAAATGCACGACCAAAAGCCACTTAAGCCTCCAACAGTACTGGACTGCTAAATACGCAGGAATCTAAACAGTCTCCTGGTCGGGCAGTCGCTTGAAAGTCTTCAGCACATGCCGCAAATACGCCAGACTGGGTTTCAAAAAAGATTCCTAGGAAGACGGAGGGACAGTCCCCTTCTCACCTCTTTCCCCAGCGACGACGGCCGTGCTCGCAGATACGCTTTATCCAGTCAGAGGGTTTGTGCCAACGTAGCCGCTTCCAAATCTCCAGTCGCCCTTCTCGACAGTAGAAGCCTCTGATGAGCGGCCGACTCAAAAGCAAGCAGAGCAAGCACGGTCTATAGAGCGTGCCGGCCGGGCTAAGACGGGCCAGGCCAGGCCAGGCAGGCAGGCAGGGATGATGCCGGCTAGCCGGAACGATAACGGGCAATAAGATAAACATTGCCAGTATAGTAAGCAAGCTATACGACAGATAAGATTATACCGAGTTCTGTAAATTAAAATAATGCAGAATTACGGCCATAGGCATGGCTGATTAGCGCGTACGTCCGTTTGTTAAGTTACACACTATACCATTTATACACATATATGGCGGCGTGCCGTTTCAGTATTTATAGACGTATCGAATAGTTCACGAATGTCGAAAAGTTTCGAACGTGTGTTAAAAGATAATCCACCATAACGGTTTACATTACAAAATGATAGTCACACACCCGTGAAAACATTGGGTACTGCTATATACTATAACCAGGTTGGCTCACTGGTTATCACATTAATAAGTAAGTCATAGTCCATGTTAAGTATAAACACAACCTAGCTTTATTTACCCTAATCTAATTATCTAACTTTGACGTAATATTAATTCCAATATACACAATTATACAGCACTTCCAGTTATGACAGAAACTATATGTTAGTACATATAGCCGTCTACATTTACAAGCGTTACCTATATAACTTACATTTACTAACTGCCTTGGCGCTGCAAAGTCGCATGCCAAGATGAATTCTAAAAGTGAACTGACTTGGTTTCCTACTGCATACATATTTATATACATTATAGTTTTAGTGAAATCCACAGGTAGACATTCTTAACAATCATAAACACACTTTCAACAATTGTTCAAGTAATCCTAACGTCCTGTCATGTCTGCCAGCTTTACTGTTCATTCAGTATGACATCTCAATTAACAGTAGGGACTCTTATCTAAATAAACAATAAAAGATTATATTAGCCTGAAATGGCAGTCTGACCATAATTGGCACCTGGCTCCTGTCTTGCAACAGCTTGCCAGAACTTGTCTAACGACACTGATTGAATATGTCAAGTTCCAGACTGATCAAACTGTTATCAAAGCATCTTACTACAAATCAATACACATACCCCTAATTTCTAATTCCAACATGTGTTACATAATTTTTATTAAGCGCATACCTCTACCAGTAACTAATATTTACAGCCTAAATATATGGTAATTTTAACTCTACATTTTATGCTAAACAAATATTAAATAGTAATGGAATATAATTGAGGTACATGTTCATTTTACATGTACATGTCTTATGGCTCTGTTATAGTTCCCTCCGTCCCCGAATAAGTTTCGTCCCGAAACTGTAATAAATTGTCTGTGGTAGTCATGGTAATCGATGTTAGGTGGAGTTTTTAGAAGTTCCTGTGTGATGTTGATTAAAGTTGAAGATTCCTGTGCAATGTTGAACTGTGGCTGAGGTTGCTGATCCTTGTCTGGAATGTGGAGAGCTTTTGCCCTTGGCTTCCTTGGGTCACTTCTGTCTGTGGACACCATACAGCTGAAACACTCAGATGTGAAATGCAGAGAATTAGCAATGTTTAGGATATATTTGTAGGAACAAAGATATTCATTATCATTCAAGAGTGATTATTTAGTCAATCTTCATTTTTTTTTTTTTATAATTTTGTTACATGTATCATTACATCACTTACATACATGGGTTATATTGAGGACTATTGCAGACATATATATTCTTGTTTAGATACAATATTCCAAATGCAAAATAAGGACACTGATCACTATGTAATGAGAGATAGGCACCAGTGATCTATTGTAAAAACATAATTGAATGAAATTGAGAAAGAAATCATGTTGGATAATTAATTCCTGAAAATCAAAAATGAAAAATGTAATGTTGTGTTTCACTTGAAACCCTGGCTGAAAAAGTTTGATGGGAAGACTTGCTGCAGACAAGTCTGACCCTAGCACTTGATTTTCAACCGGTGCCTCAGTGAAAGAGCACAACAGAGAAACTATACTTTATTTTGAAAATCCATAAGTGTATATTAAGTCAAGATGAATGATTCACATAAATTTTAAATCTTATTAAACAATTATTTTCTTGGAAAGAATAAACATACATGTACATGTAGGTAGTATTCATGTATCCATATACATACATACATGAGAGTATAAAGTGCAAACCCTACATTCCAAGATCCTTGGAGCTTTCACAACATAATATAAGTTAGTCATGTTAGTGTGATTTATAAAAAACTACATCAACAATTAATTATTTACACATTCCCTTTTGTACTCGAATATGGTTTGTCAAGCCATATTAAGAGTATCACAGAATCTGTCGGGGGTGACAAGTCTCCGACCAGTCCTGTGGTTGTCTCAGCAGAGTTTTGTTCTTTCGGTACCTCTTTTGCCGATACCAAACTATGCATATATGTTCCTATCAAATCGAACGTGTGTATTGTGCCTCTCTAAATCATCAAGAAAATCATACACCGAATTCAGATCAATATTTTCGACAGGATTCCATTGATATGACATATTTCTACATTTGAATTCTGGTGATCCTGTTTGAAACTGGAATTTGTAAACCTTGATGGAGTGTGGCACTGGAGTTCGTTGTTGAACTAAACAAGGCTGGAAGGGATCTTCCTCATACCATCTTTTTTCTGTGTTATAAATCTCATGTTGTACACGTACAAGTAAGTGATGGATTTTGTTTTGGGGTATCCGATTAAGTGGGAACCAGGCTGCGCCATACACCCGTTCCTTCGTTTTGTATAACACTTTCACATAATACATGCCATCAATGAACTTGATTTTCTCAATCGCATCTATTTTTACACTTTTAATATCTATCATGGGTTGCTGTTTGGACATTAACTCACTTCGATCCGAGTTAACAAAAGCCACTGTTTGTTCAGATTTCTTCATGAAAAACTTATTTTGGCCTAAAGGTTTGCACCTCTTCTTGCCAGACAATGTTTTGTCGGCATGATATTGTCGACGCAGCTCATCTGGGAGACTCGTATCATGCTCCCAGGTGGAGCCTCTAGTCTTGTCTATCCATTTAATCCTGCAGCACATTCGTCCATTGTAACGTTTTGATGCTAGAATTTTGTCAATTTCAGTCACTAAGAATTTGTTTGGTGTTGTTACCAAGTTGGGATCTTGATTTGTACTTGAGCTTGGCATTGTACCGGTACCTTTAGGATGTTGAATGGTTTTGGGTGTTACTCTTGTTTTTGCCTGTTCATTGTTTTTAAGTGCTGCTTTTGTTTTTGGCACATGATGGTCTTTTGTTTCCTTTGTTTCATTGTTCCGTTTGTCATTGGTATTTTTCTCGTTTTCATCATTTTCTGATTCTATTTCTTCTGGATTGAGTTCATCATTTGTTTGTGGTAAATCTTCAGACTCATAGTTTGGCCTGTCTGCTGGGTCATGAAACTTTTTGAGACGGTTTGCATGAATCATTGATTTCACTTCTTTATCGTCACTACATTTGCGTAATTTGTATGTGTAGTTTTGTCCAACCAATACGACATAATATGGTCCTTCCCACTTTTTTGTTAGTTTGGGAGATCGGCCCACAGTCTTTTTCGTACAATATAACCATACCTTTTGTGCTGGTTCGAATGTTGGTTCCTTTGTTCTTCTATCATAATAAGTTTTGTATTTTGTTTGGGCTTTTTTCAAATTTTCATCTGCAATATTCCTATACTCTGCCAGATTGTCTAGAATTTTTGACAAGTATGTTCTATGGTCCTTTGACAGTGTTTCTTTTGGAATCAGAACGCTATCAATTGGTGTTCTCATCTGTCTACCAAACAGCATTTGATAAGGGGATAAGCCAGTTGATTGAGTGGCTGGGGTCATGCGGTATGCCATCATAATACCTGGTATATGATCTGGCCAATCAGTTTGGTCTTCCTTGATGTAGGCTCTTAGACCCTGCTCGATGACGCGATTCATTCTTTCACATGTAGCATTGGTTGCAGGATGATATGAACTGGTTTTAGCATGTTTGATGTTGAATAGTTCTGTCATGGCTGCTATGAGTTTGGACATGAATTGAGCACCGCGATCGCTGACTAATTTGTCTGGTGACCCATAACGTGTAAGAATCTCTCTGTATAAAATGGATGCAACTTCAGTGGCTTCCTGGGTTTTCATAGGAAAACATTCTGGCCATTTGCTGTAAGAGTCTACTACAAGGAGCAGATATTTGAAACCATCAGGAGTTTTTGGAAGTGGGCCTAGTATGTCAATATGGAGCCGCGAGAAAGCACGTTCATATGGCAAGGGTTTAAGTGGTGCAGGCTTATCATGAACATTTGTTTTGATCTGTTGACATGTCGTGCATGTACGTACATAGGTACACACATCTGTGTACATTTTATCCCAATGATATTTGGATCTTATAGCGGCATACATTCTTTCTTGACCTTGGTGGCAGCCTCCTAGCACTGAATCATGATAGGCTTGGAGTATATCTTTGCGATTACCTCTAGGAACAGCTATCTGTTTGGTATAAGAATCGGCAGCCTTTTTATTTTTTGTATTAAAGAAATGATACAGAATTCCGTCCTCAATCACATAATGATATGCTTCCGCAACTAAGCGACGACTCTGTTTTGGATCATCCGGTAGATCACCATTTTCTTTGTAGGCAAAGATCGGGGCCAAGTCAGGACACTCACGTTGTGTGCCCTCCAAAAATGGATTTGAAATTACAATCTCAGTATTGACTTGTGCCACAACAATTGTGTCTTTTGGACATATAGTTGCTAAATGAGCATGTTTCGGTTCCCTATATGTTAGAGTTGCCTCAATTGGCTCATTCTGATTCTCTGTATTGGATAAATATGTGGTTTCTATACTACTCACAAAGGTTTCTTCTGTACTTTCAGTTGTAATTGTTTCATATTCTCTCCTAGACAAACCATCAGCATTTCCGTTTTTAGCTCCTGGCTTGTACTGAATCGTGAAATTGTACTCTTGAAGCTCGAGAGCCCACCTGCCTAGTCTACCTTTGTTAGCTTTGATGTTGTTTAACCATGTGAGGGCAATGTGATCAGTGAAAACACGAAAGTGAGCATTTGCGATGTATGGACGAAAGGCACGAACTGATTCGACTAATCCAAGACCTTCTTTCTCTGAGATATGCCATGTCTTTTCACTACCGCGCAGGGATCGCCCGCCAAAAGCTATAGCATGTTCATTGCCTTTTTCGTCTTTTTGTCCTAAAACATATCCTATTGCACTATCAGATGCATCTGTTGAGATAATGAATTCTTTTTGGAAATCTGGATATGCTAATATAGGGGCTGTGACAAGTGCTTGTTTGAGTGCTTTGAATGAATTTTCAGTGTCATCGGTCCATTTGAATTTAACATCTTTCTGAAGAAGTTGATTCATGGGGGATGCTATTGAAGCATAATTTTGTACAAATTTGCGATAGTAATTGCATAAACCTAGGAAACTTCGAACCTCTTTCTGTGATTTTGGTCTGGGAAATGATTTAACAGCATGAACTTTGGCTTCATCCACATGAATACCTTGATCACTTAGCACGTGTCCTAGATATGGAACTTGCCGCTGTGCAAATGCACATTTTGGCGGTTGTAATTTAAGATTTGCTTCCCGTAAGCGAGAGAAAATTTGTCCAAGATGGACCATGTGTTCATCTAATGTGTTTGAATGGCAGAGAATATCATCTATATAGCATAGGGTGTGAAGATAAGTAAGGCCGGCAAGGACCTGTGACATCATGAGACTGAAGCTCGCGGGCGAATTTCTCATTCCGAACGGAAGAACTCGGAATTGGAACCTTCCCTGATCCGTCGTAAACGCGGTTTTTGGTTTCGTGTCTTCATGTAGTGGAATTTGCCAAAAAACACTTGCCAGGTCAAGAACAGAAAATATTTTAGACTTTGCCTGTGCTACAGAGTCGATAGCATCTGATAACAATGGGATGGGAAAAGAAATCGGTTCTGTGATCGCATTCAGCTTGCGATAGTCTACCGCAAATCTATATTTTCCATTTTTCTTTTTCACAAGCACTACAGGGGATGACCATTCAGATAGTGATGGTTCAACTATGTTATTTTCTAACATTTCTTTCACTAATTCATCACATCGCTGTTTTGTCTGGGGGCTTTGTCGATAAGGTCGCGAGTAAATTGGTTTCTCTGTTTTAGTGAAAATTCTGTGATAATGAGCACTAGCTTTGCCTAATTCACTCATATCTTTGGCAAAAACATCACGGTTACGACCAAGAAATGCTAAAAATGATTCCTTTTGCTCGGGTGTAAGTATGGAATCGTCTAGTGTTATTCCTAGGTCTCGTGCTAGGTTAGCATAGTAAGCATCACTTTTCGTGTCTCCGTCCATGAAATTTACATCAGGGGAGTTGTTTGATGTATTCTCTTGTTTCATTGTTGTAATCGAGTCTGGTGTAACTATGTGAAATGTGGCAATTGTTGCATGCTTCTCGATATAGACGGGAAGGTTGGATGGGTTCATTACTTTGTAAATAGCCATTTTGTTTTTAACTTTTGCGACAGTGCGCGCACCTGCAATGCTATATTTTGCTGAAAGTGACTCTATTGGTTCCAATAAGATCAAATTTCCATCACCTGCTTCAGGTACATATACAGGAAAATTTATTTCACGCTTTGGTTTAACCAGAATAATGTCTGTTGTTTTGGCACTCCCAGATTCTTTATGTCCATATGTTTTGTTGTTTGTTTCAGTCGCCATGGAAATATTAAACTGACCATTGCAAAGCAATAGTCTGTTCCTTTTAAAATCAATGTTTGCATCATATTTCCTTAAGAAATCCTCTCCTAAAATTACATCTTTGTGTAATGTTTTAAATACATAAAATTCTCCATTGAGATCTTCAAATTGAATCGGTAAATTCACTACGCCTAATACGGAATGAACTTCACCACAAACACCTGTAATGGCTCGTAAATTACATGTATTAACGACTGCATTTGGGTAGGCTTTCTGCAAACACCGTTGTGAAATGCAAGAGATGCTTGCCCCTGTGTCGACTAAAGCATGTGTTTTTAACTTGCCAACCTTGATATGCACTGAGCTTTTCTCAAGGGGTGTTGTGAGAGAAATGTTAGGTGTCACTTGACAATGTATGCTATTGTAAGCTCTACCAACTTTTTGACAGTTGTGTTTGTTGCACTTCCAGCTGGCCATTTTACCGTTTAACGTTAAATCAGTTTTGAATTTCCAAGACAAGATAGATAAAACAAGCTAGTTAGTAAATCATATGGCGATTATACTTACTCTTGGTGTTTGTCACTCTTTCTTGGTACTCAGGCTCTTTGGCTGGTTCTGTCAGTCATCAAAGGCGGCTTGAATTATTTCATCTTCGTCTAATCATTCTTATGTTGTTTTTCCTTGGGTGTTCACCATTCGTTGCATATTCCGATGTCATCATATATATTCCGATATGAAATCTCTTAGTTTGGGGAGCTAAGAGCAGTTTGTACTGGGAAAGTCTGTCAATCTTAGAAGATTACAGGCCGGGATTCTCCACTATCTATAACCAGGTTGGCTCACTGGTTATCACATTAATAAGTAAGTCATAGTCCATGTTAAGTATAAACACAACCTAGCTTTATTTACCCTAATCTAATTATCTAACTTTGACGTAATATTAATTCCAATATACACAATTATACAGCACTTCCAGTTATGACAGAAACTATATGTTAGTACATATAGCCGTCTACATTTACAAGTGTTACCTATATAACTTACATTTACTAACTGCCTTGGCGCTGCAAAGTAGCATGCCAAGATGAATTCTAAAAGTGAACTGACTTGGTTTCCTACTGCATACATATTTATATACATTATAGTTTTAGTGAAATCCACAGGTAGACATTCTTAACAATCATAAACACACTTTCAACAATTGTTCAAGTAATCCTAACGTCCTGTCATGTCTGCCAGCTTTCCTGTTCATTCAGTATGACATCTCAATTAACAGTAGGGACTCTTATCTAAATAAACAATAAAAGATTATATTAGCCTGAAATGGCAGTCTGACCATAATTGGCACCTGGCTCCTGTCTTGCAACAGCTTGCCAGAACTTGTCTAACGACACTGATTGAATATGTCAAGTTCCAGACTGATCAAACTGTTATCAAAGCATCTTACTACAAATCAATACTCATACCCCTAAATTCTAATTCCAACATGTGTTACATAATTTTTATTAAGCGCATACCTCTACCAGTAACTAATATTTACAGCGTAAATATATGGTAATTTTAACTCTACATTTTATGCTAACTCACAATAAACAAATATTAAATAGTAATGGAATATAATTGAGGTACATGTTCATTTTACATGTACATGTCTTATGGCTCTGTTATAATACCAATACTGTTATGAATAGATTTATAAACGTCATGTAAAACATTTTCATCATGTTTTTCTTATTTTAGAAAAAAACCCGGACATATTGAATATAGGTTACCCTCCAACGGAAAAATGGAAACTAAATTACGACGATTTCAACATAATTTTCGGCCGAACGAGTGTCCCTTTGAGTTCAACCGTAACCCAACAGAAACTTAAGCCTACTGAAAACATAATACCGAATTTGAACGCCTACATATATTAGACATTTTTAAAAGGAAAATCGATCAAGTCGCTATTTCAACGTTCTTAATAATAATAATAATAATAAAAATAATAATAATAACAATAGCAAGTACTAAAAGCTAAATGCACTCAATATAACTACAACTAGGAACACACGAGAAATTGCTTCTAGATCTATAGTATACCAAACAACCGATTAAATACTGAAATGAGATATATCATAATAATAATCTTTTTCCTGATGAGTGATAATTACGGTGCGAGAAATGGATCAAAATAGACTGTGTCACATATGTGGAAAGCTGTACTTCGAACATATAGTATTGTCCTGTGATAAGACGTAAAAAATACGAGATAGATTATGGTGTCCTTTCTTAACTTTAGTGTATATTTGCATGCTTTAGATGATTGGGATATTTTACATGTGTTGTTGGGTGGCCCACTACAGTATGAAATAGCAGATGAATACGATAATTTCAGAATTAACTGTGTGAAAAGTATCAACGAAATGAAAAGTCAGTATTATCAGTAACACTGTTCTTCAATTCTTAATTATCGGCGACATTATATAGTGAAGTTGCCTTGAGGCCTTTATGCTTACCTAAAATGTATCTGACAATGCATTTAAATTAACGTTGTGTAAACTATAAACGAACTTAAAAACATGTCATGGCAAGCAAAGTGTGTATGTAATAAGAAAAGGCATAAAAAAAACTATGTCATTGCGCTTGTTTCATTGCACATATTCATTTACTCCGGTATGTACATATACCATCCAAAATGCTCTCCAGCAGGAGAAATACTGATGATAATACCGACGAGTTTGAGCAGGGACGAAGGTTAAACAGCGAGAGCATTCGCGGTTAGAAAACAATCTAGCCACGGCGATCGTTGCTCTATTGCGTGACCTATATGCCGATGCCTGGAGAACGTGAAGTTTTTATGGTAGGCCGTCAATGCCAAAACCTCGGTCATTTAGACCGCGGTGTAAATCAAATTTATACCGCGGTGTAAATATTTTTGACTCGCAATGCAAGAATCCGCGCAATGCAAGCATCACTCGCAATGCATGGATCCACACAATTCTTTAACTTATTTGGTGTAAATATTTTTGAGTCGCAATTCAAGCATCTGCGCAATGCAAGGATGCACGCAATGCAAGCATTCGCAATGCAAGGGTCGGCGCAATGCAAGGATTGCGAGTGAATTCAATATATTTAGTGTAAATATTTTTGACTCGCAATGCAAGGATCCGCGCATTGCGAGGAAAAAATGGTTACACTAAATAAATTAAATTCATTCGCAATCCTTGCATTGCGCGGATCCTTGCATTGTAAGTGATGCTGGCATTGCGCGGATCCTTGCATTGCGAGTCAAAAATGCACCGCGGTATAAATTTGATTTACACCGCGGTCTAAATGACCGAGGTTTTGGCACTGACAGCCTACCATAAGTTTTGTCCGCGGGGAGGAGAGCGCACGAAGCAGGCCAAATACACTTATCGGAAAAGCCTGTCGGCCGGCCTGCCTGCCTGCCCGCTGTCGCCGAAGACGGGGGAATTCGACACAGAGTCTAGCAAAATAGACTCCGGCGGAGAGAGTGCGCTTGGCAGGCAGGGATCGGTTTAATTTACGCTATCGCTGTAAACGTAAAGCCCCGCTTAGCGTAGCCGGTATACAATGGTCATATGTTCCGCCTGATGCGAGACTCCGCCAGCCGACAGAATATACTTGAATAACCCTACTTAAACGTTCATTCTCTGCATGTATATGCTGCTGCCGACAATTCTACACGAAACAAATTCTACACTGCGAAAAAAATTGTGTTTTTTTAACACAATTTTGTTCTAAATTGGCTTGTGTTGGGAATGAACACCACTTTGTGTTAAATCAACATATCTACACAAAATCGTGTTGTGTATTTTCACCACAATTCAGGTGCTAAAATTACTTGAACACATTTTTTTCTCTCAGTGTAGTGTGTTGGCATGATTGACTGTGTCAGTGTCATTAAGGGAGCAGGCTATACAACGCGCGCATGTGAATAGTACGGAGCCCTAAAAGGGACATGCTCCGATCCGCACTTATTAACTGCGACCCTCAGTTATTAAGTGCGACCCGCACTTATTAACTGCGACCCTCAGTTATTAACTGCGACCCGCACTTACTAACTGAGGGTCGCAGTTAATAAGTGCAGGTCGTAGTTATTAACTGGGAGTATACCTCCGATGTCCCTTTTATGGCTCCGTAATTTAGATAGGTTGGTTCGAGCAATTCCAGGCGATAACTCTTAGATCTCATTTTAGATTAAAACTTTCGGCTCTATATAAGAAAAGATTTCAAAGATCAAAATACCCTTGGTTAAAACTCTTCTTGGATACGGTCGCCTTGTGTTGCTCAATCTAGCCAGTTGGGTAAGTTAAATTATGTGTGTTTTCTAAAATTGCTGTTTAGATTATATTTGCGGTTAGAACTTTTTAAGTCGTAGCTAAATCTTAGAATCTTTATATACAAAATTTCCATATGTGCGCTATATCCTCCTGTCAATGTTTAATTGAGGAGTTGATTCATCTAAATAAATTCTAGATTTGTTGTTTGCACAAATTGATGTCTTGGTGTGTTCTTTCCTTATCCACGTTGGTTATGGTAACATTCCCCTGTCAATGGTCTAAATCTAGATTGGATTTAGATATTCCGGTTACCTCTCGAGCCAGAATAAAACCTGCCAGATAATGTATGTCAGTACATGCAGGAAATTAGTAAACATTACCGTATCCATGTTATCAGCATATAAGTAAAAAGTAAACAGATTTTATACTATGAACGTCATTAACCTGCTTGGGTAAAGATCTTGAAGTGAGGAAACCACTGGGTTTTTGAAAGGCTTTATCTTGTTGTTTTCTTTTCAATTTAAAACAATCAGCCATTCAGAAAAATCTTAACTATGGAGCCGCACCCACAATAAACTGGTTTAGACTCAGACTCAAACCACCCATTCAATCAAAATATGGCAAAAAATAGGAAAATTGCAATCTTTGCATTTCATATTCCGTTTTCATAAGAAACTCAATCTAAATTGTTTCCATCTCATCAGTTTTGGTTCTTTATGCTTTGCTTTAGCACCTTAATAGTAGATGCAGACCTAGCTGATAAATTTCACAGAAGTTGCAGGAGTTTTCTTACATAAACGATATGTGACATTTACATGGAAGAAAGTGCTTTCGTGTGCGCTCGTGGTCCATAGCCCGGGCATCAAGAATGGCTGTCATAGTCCAGTGGTGGAGGGTGATATCACACCTCTCCATCGAGTCGACCCTGTCGAGGACCGCTTCTGTGAACACTTCCAGGATCTGGCATCGCCTCTCGTTGTCGTCGCCATCTCCAAACATGGACCGAACCACTGCTCGGTAACCCGAGAGTGAATTAACCACGATCGCATGCTGTAAAATGCTAGTCGCATAGGAATGGGTCTCCGTCATGGCTCTGCAACAGTAGGAATGGGGGTGTGGGGTCCAGAGGGACGTGCTTTACAGACGATGTCACACATGCGCAGGTCGGGAATTGTGGGAAAAGGGCTCTTGGGTGAACTTAACGCTCTAGCATAATGCATTGACGCCATGGTGTAGACAGATGAGAGAACAACAACAAAAACAAGGATGACGGGTCAATCATTTTATTATCCCACCAGCACATCATACCCATGCTGGGGGACCCGCGTTGGGTATGTTTACAATTCTCGTAAGCTCTTGTCAAATCAGAAGCCATCGTTTGAGAAATTTCAATCTTCGGTAAGGGTCGCTCTTGACCTAAGCGTCGATCGTCGAGCTGTCCAGGATACCGCTGAGGCAGCATGTTCTGAAACAGTTGTTTGCGCATTCTGCTTATTTTCCAGAGCCTTGGTGGGTGGTAACCCTATATCCTCTTCCAAGTGATGCTTTATGCTAGAGCGTTAAGGTCACCCAAGAGCTTGGTCTTCATGATGAACCTGTGTGTGGTGTCACCTTTCATTTCAAGCGGCAGCAGGCTATACCGTTCATAGATGGCCATGGCTGTTTTTCTGATAGGGATGGCCATGGCTGTTAGGGCGCATTTGGATGTACGCATGAATGGGTTGAGAGCTTTCGGAGCTGTTGGAGCTCGGAGCTCTTGCGTTAAGACGGGCGTTGAGCATGCCTCAATCTCGGAGCTCGGAGCTCGAAAGTGACGTCATCGTACGCACCCGCACCCTGTGCTCTACGGACATTGGGAAATATGTCATATATATCAGCATTTTGAAAGCCATGGGTGATTGAGGTAACCAATAAATTCAATGCTTTATATTTCAAAGAGACGGGCATATTTTAAAGGGTGAACGGCAGCCATCTTGAGTAATTTTTCCTGTTATTCTTGTTTGTTTTCGCCAAATTGTTATGTGACGTATGTACTGATTGAATTTATCCCAAATTTATAGTCAAATATATCACAATCATTGATCAAGATCATCCATGAGACAATTCATCACGACATAATAACCAGGAACTGCCTCATAGCGGCCATCATGGATATTTCGATTTCCCCAAGGATGCCAAGGTGGCATCATCCGGTTTCGTGATCAGCGCATCGAAAAGATATAGAAACCATCAAAAAACATTAGGTGGACTGTATTTCCAGGTTTTTCAAGCTTTGCCCCATCCTTCACACAATCATTGGACATATTCTTAGCTGTGACCTCAAGGAAAATCTTTTCCGAAAAACTCTGTGGCTGTAATCACATTGCCAAGGCCATGGTTAGGCACCGGGCAATTCTTTAACATATGCAAAACAGCAGAAATTGGGAAATAGGTATAACACAGGCCCGTACTTCGGAGGGATCGGTCGAACTGAAAAACTGAAATAATTGTGGACTGTTTCAGCTGTTTTGAACCTCTCAAATACTCTAGAATGCGTTGAATGGAGTCTTAGGTTCTAAATTTTTTTCGGGGGGAGGGGGGCGGGGCCTTTTAGCGCGCATTGCCGAGATAGTCCTTGTAGTTCCACCTGACTGGGGAACGACCCCCCCCGAAAAAAATCCTGCGTACGGGCCTGTAACAATCCAAACAACTTTGAAGATGTTATTATCACAAGAGTTGAAGGTTCTATTAAATGGTCTGCACACTGACCCCATGCCTTTTTGATGCTAAATTGTTGTGAGAGGTTATATTTGACGTTAAATAGCGGTTTACTGTTTCTAGGAATGGTGGAAGTTTTCATAAATAAACTTGGAACCCTCCATTACCTCGCCTGTTTGTGCTAAAAACTCCATTTCGATGTCATTTTTCGTAGAAAAAAATATCAACTTTTTGTTTACACAACTTCTCTCTATGTTTTCATGCAAATTGTACAGGGGGTATTTGGTAGAACCTTTAAATAGGTATTTGCAAACAAAAGGCATCGTCTGTGAATAGAATTATACAGTAATGTCAATGTAAAGTCCTGAATGGCTGATTGCCCGACCTCAGTTTAACATCATGTTCCTTTTGAGGCTTCGCTTATTGGATCAGTTTGGACTTTCAGCTGAGGGCCCTTGCACATTTAGCATATTGTAGTACCGTTAGTGTTTATTCTTACCCATCATTGGTTTTGTTCAGACCACGGTATCCCAATCTTCTGCTGTCTTAGACTGAACAAAACAATTGATGGGTAGGAATAAACACTGCTGCAAGGTGTCAACATCTTCATTTTATCCAGCCAATTTCTACATTCCCACTTCGAACTTCCCTTGATATATCTGGACCCCTTCAATGTTCAAATAGCTTATAAAGAGACACGAGACGTCACTGACCTCGAAAACATTTGAAATTCGAAATGGGTCGCACAAGAGCATTATTGATTGGCTGACCTAATTAGTGGGCACCATATTAGGAGGAAGGACGCCGCTAATAGAGGATGATGTCACTATGTGACTTCACTCGCAATCGATGTGTACTTTCTGATTGGATCTTCTGTCGTTAGCTGGTGAAATTTACACCTCGGATTTTGAACGCTGAAGGGGTCAGATAAATCAAGGCAGGTTCGAAGTGGGAACGGAGAAATTGGCTGGATAAAATGAAGATGGGTGTCAAGTAAACAAGGTCCCTCAGCTGACTGGGAACTGTCCTATTGTTTTCACCTAATCAATATATCTGAGAACAACAGAAGCAAACAAATGGGCTCAAAGAGTTGTTTTCTTCTATTTGCTTTATTTATTTGCAAATAAATGTATTAAGCTACATGCACAATCATAATATATTATAAGACAGTTTATTTCATTGTGACAAAAATGAAATTAAACCAGGTAAGAAATGATATAAGATATATTTAATATCACATAGGTTTTGTTGCATATAAAAGTGAGATATTTTCACTATAAATTGGATTGAAATAAGTTTTAGTCTACCAAGAACAAGACAACTAAGCAATGCAGCAAGGATATTTCTCTGTGAAAGTGTAAGGATGTAATATTCTGTATATGTTCGTGATATATCCGGAGACCTATGAATAATACTTAATTTAATACTTGTGTAACAAATACTTGGTTCAACATATTTTACATACATGTACAAATAAATTTGGCATAGCATCAACATGCTCTATCACAAAACATCCCATCATTCGTCTACCATCATAGATGAATTTCAAGCAGTACCGGTAACATGATTTTCAAAAGAATCTCAACAAATCAGCAGTTAATAACAAATTTATAAATTAATATATAAGGATATATTTCAAAAATATCTGAATTAAATTGAGAAATGTGTACATGTTATATATGTATAATGTAGTACAAAACTTTCCAATCCAAATTTAAGTAAGATGGTCTATCTGAAAACGGATGTTGAAACTGTTGGTCACCGTCTGATTAATGTTATTGCCAGCGAGTTTCACACATGTTTCATATATCCAGAAACTTCACGTACTGTAGAATCCGCCATCATGTTTTCTGGAATATCCGCCATTTGTGCCAGCGCTGTGAGGAGATTCTGAAGATAGGATGGTAGCAGTGACAGATGGAGTACTACAGACCTACATTTACATTGGGATATCCTTCACGATAAACCACAGCAATTTGAAAGACCACATAATGGAAGTTGACTACAATATTTATGTGGTCTTTCAAAGATGGTCTTTGTATCTTGAAGAACAGAAACAATGTCACAAATACAAAGCAGCAGGCTCTTTATGGGAAATATTTTGACCATCACCATCCAAAATCCATGATATCCTTCCAAACTGAATTTTCAGTTTCAAAGTTGGGTCTTCTAAACCTGGTCCGAATATTTGTAGAATTTGATTTATTGCAGTTTTTAAGCACTGAAACAGATTTTGTTCCGCTTATTATCAAGACCATTCCCTCTCTAAACTGAGATGTACAAACATACCCTCTTTGATTCAAAAATCTATTCTGGGATAATGGAGTTAGTAGACCTATGGTTATTATTATTATTAATATTAAGTATTAATATTAAATAGTGAAGGTGAAGACAAAGGTCAAGTGGGAAATGAGAATCCAAGGAGCTACTCAATTCACTACGAGAGGAATATGGCGGTCGACTACCACAATTTGCATCTGGCGGCCCTCTCCAAACAAACCTGCTGGCAAATACAGATCAAGAATTCTGTTCACTGCTGTACCACATTTTCCTCACTGACCCTAATTTTCAAAATTCAATTTTTTTTGTAGTTTTGGTTAGATTTTTGCTAGGGTTAGTGTTTTGCTAGGGTATGTTTGTTTGGGTCATCGTCGCCGTGTGACCATTAAGGTTAGGTGCGACGTTAAACTTCAAACAACCAACCGACCCAAATCAAGTAGCCCCTCAAAAATAGATGGTGGACAGTAGTAGGAAACATGCAAATAATGGGTGAATACATTCACATATACAACATACACGTCTCAACTGCATAGACCTCTTCACATTTTGTTGTTTGAACTCGGGTTATGAATATGAAATTTGGCGTAGAATTCAATTTCCAACCTGTTCAAGTGATGTCAACTCTGAAATGTGGTAATTTCATATGAGTACTGTATTCATCAAGAAACATTATCACTTCTCAGGTGTAAAATTTGGGAATTTTATGTTTGATGAATAATGAAAGAAGAATTAATTCAAACTAAACGGACAGGAGATATATATGCAGTCAGAAACTAATGAGAGATTTATGCAGCCAGAACTACATAAACCGATATGAGATATATGCAGTCAGAACTACATTAACTGAAACCGTTTATTCAAACTGAAATACATGTAAATTTTTGACATCCCATTTTCTCTTCATTTGGAAAAAGAAGATTCAGTCCACATGTATATATGGGTAAAACATACGTAATTTCAGTTTGATCTCAAATCTGTTTGGGCTACAATTCAGCGTTCCACAACAAATACTCTAATAGGTTTCCCAAATTCACGTGTTTGGAAAGTATTATTTTTAATTATGTCTCGGAATCCTGAATTTGTCCAACACTGGCATTTACACCAGGTTTGCCCTGATGCAGATGTAGAAAAGAGAGGTCAGTGCTAGAGGGGAATTAGATGAGAGATGTTAGAGGGGAAAAAAGGAGTTAAGAAGCATAGAATCCTCCATCATGCTTTCTGGCAAAGCCCCTGTTTGTTGTCTGTGAGTGATGACTGCCTGAAAGCCAAAGTGAAACCGAAGGTGAAATTTCAAACATTGTTATTGTTACGATCAATCCATGTGCTGTTCACGAGTATTAAAGGAAATTGCTTTACTCAATTCAAATACATTTCTATTGTAAAGGTTGTTACGTTAAAAATAAAGTGTACCAAAACGTAAAGTATCAAATATTTCTTGCCCCTGAAGATGGGAAAGTCATTTTATCGATTAATTGTCTCAATCCCGAACATCTGAACATAGCAATCTTCAGAGGCAAGAAATATTTGGTAAATTAAAAACCTTCACAACAGAAACGTATTAAATTGAGTGAAGCATTCTTTTAAATAAAGTAGAAAATAGTCACTAATATAAGGACATATGAAACACTGGTAATTTTCACCAAAAATGGGCTCTTCATTCTTCTTTTACTTGTCCAAGCTGCTTTGTTTGAGGGAGGGAGGGAATTTGGCTTAAATGTCACACTCCAGTTTGTTTCACTCATATGGTGACAGTCAGTTTGGTTGGTGGAGGAAGCCGGAGTACCCGGAGAGAACCACCGCCCTTCGGCAAGTGCTTTGTTTGAATGACTGTCACACGATTATAGTAATATAATGGGGGAATGCTGTCTAATAAAATCTGGCTAGTCACTCATAACATTAACCTGTTTGAGTAGCCATACCAATTTGGATTGGGGTCCCGTCAGCGGTTTAAAAAACCTGAACATACGGAGAGCCCACCTGTAGTGTGTATGCAGTGTTATAGATTGTCCAATTTTAACATTGCGCCCATTCTAGTTAATTGAGTGGAATTAATCAGCACAGCAAACCATCTGACACACAGAGTTAAAGGATTATGATTGTGAACTGCAGTCGCACAGTCAGACTTACCTATTGCGTTACTTATAGTATGGATGCTCTCCCTTTTATGCTGTTCATTGACGTTGAGAGGATGATTCAGCGGAGGTATGACCTTGGGGACTTCCTTCACTCGGTTTTTCAAAACCCTCCTGAGAAGATAAAATGTAATTGAAACGTTTGAAAGATTCATAAGCAATAAATTCCTACAAAGTAGGCTACCATCTGCAAATTGTCCGGTAGTGAGTGAGTGGGTTCATCCGAATCCTTTCGTCGGCAAAATAAGAAGAACCGTTGACATTAGAACCTTGATTTTTTGCATGAAGATGCATTAGGGGACTGTCACCAGCAAGTTCTGAGCTGACCTACTTTTGAAGAAAATTTCTGGTGATTTTTGATGAAAATCGCTGGTGATTCTGACTTGGGCTGTGCTCATCTTAATATAGGCAGGATTTCAACGTGGGGCGGGGGAATTTCCAAGTGTTTAATGCGTGTCCAAATGCCTACCCTACTTCGTAGGTCCTCTGACATTAGTCACACTGCCATGTATTCATTAAGTTATTAGTATTAGATCCAGTGAAAAGAAAGATGTTTTGAGTTCTGGATGCTACTTATTCCTCTCAATTACTTCAAGGCAAAAAGTAGAAGAAAGTTATTGAGAGCGGGTGAACTGTGGAGAGGAGTATGTGAACTGTGGAGATGACCATGTAGGTGAACTGTGGAGAGGAGTAGGTGGACTGTGGAGATGAGCAGGTGAACTGTGAAGATGAGCAGGTGAACTGTTGAAGATAGTAGGGGAACTGTGGAGATGAGTGGGTGAACTGTGGATATGAGCCTGTGAGCTGAGGAGCTGAGCAGGTGAACTGTGGAGCTGGGCATTTGAACTGTGAAGATAAGCACGTGAACTGTGGAGATGAGCAGGTGAACTGTGGAGCTGAGCAGCTGAACTGTGGAGCTGGGCATTTGAACTGTGAAGATAAGCAGGTGAACTGTGGAGATGAGCATGTAAACTGTGGAGATGAGCAGGTGAACTGTGGAGATGAGTGGGTGAACTGTGGACATGAGTGGGTGAACTGTGGACATGAGTGGGTGAACTGTGGAGATGAGCGGGTGAACTGTGGATGAACTGTGGAGATGAACAGGTGAACTATGGAGATGAGTGGGTGTACTGTGGAGATGAGCATGTGAACCGTGGAGATGAGTGGGTGAACTGTGGAGATGAGCAGGTGAACTGTGGAGATGAGCATGTGAACTGTGGGTGAACTGTGGAGATGAGCAGGTGAACTGTGGAGATGAGCAGGTGAACTGTGGAGATGAGCGTGTGAACTGTGGAGATGAGCAGGTGAACTGAGGAGATGAGTGGGTGTACTGTGGAGATGAGCAGGTGAACTTTTGGTGAACTGTGGAGATAAGCAAGTGAACTTGGAGATGAGCAGGTGAACTGAGGAGATGAGCGTGTGAACTGTGGAGATGAGCAGGTGAACTGTGGAAATGAGTGGGTGTACTTGGAGATGAGCAGGTGAACTGTTGGTGAACTGTGGAGATAAGCAAGTAACGTGGAAATGAGCAGGTGAACTGAGGAGATGAGCATGCGAACTGTGGAGATGAGCAGGTGAATTGTGGGTGCACTCAAGGGATTCTTCCATTCTGCATGGAATAGACAATGGTTCCGTTTTTCGGTCACCAATTGTCGTAAAGTCTTCAACCCAAATCACTTATATGTATATATTTTCTGAAAGAGCATGATTAAACTATTATTTTAAGATATAGCACTGCTATGTTATAGAAAAATGAATGTCGAACATTCTCCTCCAAGCTCGCTTCATTTGTCCTAGAAAACCCCTTAAAATGTCGAAAAATGGTCAAATTTGGCTAAATTTCCAGAAGAATCTGTAAGAGTGATTTCAGTTAAACTTCTTACCCACGTTCCCTGGTCCGGTCTCAACTTAAAAAGGCAAAAAAAGTGGGGGTCAACCTGCCAGTTTTTTGTCACATTTTCTTCTCATAAATGAGTCTCGATTTTTTGGCACACCCAAGGGGCATAACTGAGGCAGGACAAAATTTACTTCATGATCCCGATCAGCGTGTAGACGAAGCCAGCCATCGATCTGTACGTACTCAATTGCAGCGTTGATAATGCTGAATAGGATGGTATTATAGATATAAGCTATTAAGAAGACAAGAAGAATTATGATGAAACAGAACACGGGCAGCCTATCGTATTTTGAAATTAGACCGGGCCATTACTAAGAAACTGTGGAGGGCCACCTGTGGGTGAACTGGAGATGAGCATGTGAACTGTGGAGATGAGCAGGTGAACTGTGGAGATGAGTAGGTGAAGTGTGAAGATGAGCGAGTATGTCAACTGAGGAGAAGAGCAGCTGAACTGTGGAGATGAGCAGGTGAACTGTGGAGATGAGCAGGTGAAGTGTGGAGATGAGTAGGTGAAGTGTGAAGATGAGCAGGTGAACTGTGGAGATGAGCAGGTGAACTGGAGATGAGTAGGTAAAGTGTGGAGATGAGCATGTGAACTGTGGAGATGAGCAGGTGAACTGTGGAGATGAGCAGGTGAACTGTGGAGATGAGCAGGTGAACTGTGGAGATGAGTAGGTAAAGTGTGGAGATGAGCATGTGAACTGTGGAGATGAGCATGTGAACTGTGGAGATGGGTAGGTGAAGTGTGAAGATGAGCGAGTATCGCAACTGAGGAGAAGAGCAGCTGAACTGTGGAGATGAGTAGGTAAAGTGTGGAAATGAGCAAGTATGTGAACTGTGGAGATGAGCAGGTGAACTGTGGAGATGAGCAAGTATGTGAACTGTGAGATGAGCAAGAGTGTGAAGTGTGGAGATGAGCGGGTGAACTGTGGAAATGAGCGGGTGAGCTGTGGAGATGAGCGAGTATGTGAACTGTTGAGATGAGCAAGTGTGTGAAGTGTGAACTGTGGAGATGAGCAGGTGAACTGAGGAGATGAGTAGGTGAAGTGTGAAGATTAGCAAGTATGTGAACTGTGGAGATGAGCAGGTGAACTGTTGAAGATAGTAGGGAACTGTGGAGATGAGTGGGTGAACTGTGGATATGAGCCTGTGAACTGAGGAGCTGAGCAAGTGAACTGTGGAGCTGGGCATTTGAACTGTGAAGATAAGCAGGTGAACTGTGGAGCTGAGCAGCTGAACTGTGGAGCTGGGCATTTGAACTGTGAAGATAAGCAGGTGAACTGTGGAGATGAGCATGTAAACTGTGGAGATGAGCAGGTGAACTGTGGAGATGAGTGGGTGAACTGTGGAGATGAGTGGGTGAACTGTGGAGATGAGCAGGTGAACTGTGGAGATGAGCATGTGAACTGTGGATGAACTGTGGAGATGAACAGGTGAACTATGGAGATGAGTGGGTGTACTGTGGAGATGAGCATGTGAACCGTGGAGATGAGTGGGTGAACTGTGGAGATGAGCAGGTGAACTGTGGAGATGAGCATGTGAACTGTGGGTGAACTGTGGAGATGAGCAGGTGAACTGTGGAGATGAGCAGGTGAACTGTGGAGATGAGCAGGTGAACTGTGGAGATGAGCATGTGAACTGTGGGTGAACTGTCGAGATGAGCAGGTGAACTGTGGAGATGAGCAGGTGAACTGTGGAGATGAGCGGGTGTACTGTGGAGATGAGCAGGTGAACTTTTGGTGAACTGTGGAGATAAGCAAGTGAACTTGGAGATGAGCAGGTGAACTGAGGAGATGAGCGTGTGAACTGTGGAGATGAGCAGGTGAACTGTGGAAATGAGTGGGTGTACTTGGAGATGAGCAGGTGAACTGTTGGTGAACTGTGGAGATAAGCAAGTAAACTTGGAAATGAGCAGGTTAACTGAGGAGATGAGCATACAAACTGTGGAGATGAGCAGGTGAACTGTGGGTGCACTCTAGGGATTCTTCCATTCTGCATGGAATAGACAATGGGTCCGTTTTTCGGTCACCAATTGTCGTAAAGTCTTCAACCCAAATCACTTATATGTATATATTTTCTGAAAGAGCATGATTAAACTATTATTTTAAGATATAGCACTGCTATGTTATAGAAAAATGAATTTCAAACCTTCTCCTCCAAGCTCGCTTCATTTGTCCTAGAAAACCCCTTAAAATGTCGAAAAATGGTCAAATTTAGCTAAATTTCCAGAAGAATCTGTAAGAGTGATTTCAGTTAAACTTCTTACCCACGTTCCCTGGTCCGGTCTCAACTTAAAAAGGCAAAAAAAGTGGGGGTCAACCTGCCAGTTTTTTGTCACATTTTCTTCTCATAAATGAGTCCCGATTTTTTGGCACACCCAAGGGGCATAACTGAGGCAGGACAAAATTTACTTCATGATCCCGATCAGCATGTAGACGAAGCCAGCCATCGATCTGTACGTACTCAATTGCAGCGTTGATAATGCTGAATAGGATGGTATTATAGGTATAAGCTATTAAGAAGGCAAGAAGAATTATGATGTAGCAGAACGCGGGCAGCCTATCGTATTTTGAAATTAGACCGGGCCATTACTAAGAAACTGTGGAGGGCCACTTGTGGGTGAACTGGAGATGAGCATGTGAACTGTGGAGATGAGCAGGTGAACTGTGGAGATGAGTAGGTGAAGTGTGAAGATGAGCGAGTATGTCAACTGAGGAGAAGAGCAGCTGAACTGTGGAGATGAGCAGGTGAACTGTGGAGATGAGTAGGTAAAGTGTGGAGATGAGTAGGTGAAGTGTGAAGATGAGCAGGTGAACTGTGGAGATGAGCATGTGAACTGTGGAGATGAGTAGGTAAAGTCTGGAGATGAGCATGTGAACTGTGGAGATGAGTAGGTGAACTGTGGAGATGAGCAGGTGAACTGTGGAGATGAGTAGGTGAAGTGTGAACATGAGCAGGTGAACTGTGGAGATGAGCAGGTGAACTGTGGAGATGAGTAGGTAAAGTGTGGAGATGAGCATGTGAACTGTGGAGATGAGCATGTGAACTGTGGAGATGAGCAGATGAACTGTGGAGATGAGTAGGTGAAGTGTGAAGATGAGCGAGTATGTCAACTGAGGAGAAGAGCAGCTGAACTGTGGAGATGAGCAGGTGAACTGTGGAGATGAGTAGGTAAAGTGTGGAGATGAGTAGGTGAAGTGTGAAGATGAGCAGGTGAACTGTGGAGATGAGCAGGTGAACTGTGGAGATGAGTAGGTAAAGTGTGGAGATGAGCATGTGAACTGTGGAGATGAGTAGGTGAACTGTGGAGATGAGCAGGTGAACTGTGGAGATGAGTAGGTGAAGTGTGAACATGAGCAGGTGAACTGTGGAGACGAGCAGGTGAACTGTGGAGATGAGTAGGTAAAGTGTGGAGATGAGCAGGTGAACTGTGGAGATGAGCAGGTGAACTGTGGAGATGAGTAGGTGAAGTGTGAAGATGAGCGAGTATGGCAACTGAGGAGAAGAGCAGCTGAACTGTGGAGATGAGCAGGTGAACTGTGGAGATGAGTAGGTAAAGTGTGGAGATGAGCAAGTATGTGAACTGTGGAGATGAGCAGGTGAACTGTGGAGATGAGCAAGTATGTGAACTGTGAGATGAGCAAGAGTGTGAAGTGTGGAGATGAGCAGGTGAAGTGTGGAGATGAGCGGGTGAACTGTGGAAATGAGCGGGTGAACTGTGGAAATGAGCGGGTGAACTGTGGAGATGAGCGAGTATGTGAACTGTGGAGATGAGCAGGTGAAGTGTGAAGATTAGCAAGTATGTGAACTGTGGAGATGAGCAGGTGAACTTTGGAGATGAATAACTATGTGAACTGTGGAGATCAGCAGGTGAAGTGTGGAGATGAGCAAATTAAATTGTCCTCAACCTTATTGACAAAATGTATGGACACAATTAACATGTAAACCAAATATGATGTATTGAGAGGTCATATGAACTTACTGTCCCTGTTCCTGGTCCGCTCCTGTTTCTGGCTGTGTAAGTGTTTCGTTCCTGGGCCTCCAAAATTCATTATGATGGTCATATTCAGATTTGAGTATAAAGTCGAGACTGTCGTGTGGGGCTTGAGGGTCGTGGTGGTAGATTTCTCTCCGTGAACTCGCCAGTGTACATGTGCCATTTAGTCTGTTCCAGGGGTCCTTCTTCTGGGCCAGGTGGGTCGGATTACCATATGGATCTCTCTGATGTAAAAATTAAAAAATATATAAATATATGTGAGTTTAAACATGAAGGAATATCAGGAGCAAAATATATTCAGGACCATAGCCAGGGTTTCTTGAAGTGTGGTTCACCTTCACTTTAAAATGGCACATCAGGGGGTTCGCTGTATGAGAAAACGGGCAAATAGGGGGTTCGCTTCAGTTTGAAAAGAGCATTTGTATGAGAGAATATATGTTTTCGAAAAGGGGGATTCGTTGGAACCCAGAAAACCCGACCTCGACTATGGGCCTGACATTAAGGCTAATGACACATCTTTCCTTGTTTCTCATCAAAATGTTTTTCAAAAGTGATGTGGCCACCATGTTTGATTAATATTTAAACAACACGTTACCTCCCCTGGCAGGATTTTCCCGGGGAGCATATTACTTTCATCAGTCTTGCCATTTCCATCATATCCATCGTAAGATTTGATGTGTCTTTGAGGTTGAAGTAAAATGAGGTTAGCTTAATCATTTTACTGATTTCAGCATGTTCGAAGCGAGAAATTGAGAAAGTGCATCAAACAGGAAAAAAAAACAAATAATGAACATAATAAATGGGCGGATGTAAAATAATGTCTGGGCGGCAGACAGGAAAACAAGGAATACGAGAGATCCTGAAGGATCTTGGCGCCCACCATTGTCCGATAATTGTAAGCTAATGACAAGAGGATCTTTTTGTCCGTTGTTACTGAGACGATTGAGTTGTAATTTTGTTTACAGAATTTCGAATCTGAGCGAAAAAGATCGAAAAAGCGACACTGGAAAACACCAAGATATAATCTTTCTAAGTTTCGGGAGTTTCAAGATTTCTAGAAACTGAACTTATGTCAGTTGTTATAGTACAAGAGAAATGAGCAAAGTTAGTCTGAAAGTGAATGTACATGTACGGAGGATCCTTCGTCTTCGTTTTGTAGTATTTTTATTTTATTTATTTTTTTGCACGTGTCATCATTTGGTACTGGAAGCGAAGAAAAATCTCTTTGACACTTTGGCATACTTAAGATTTTATAATTTGGAACGAATGCTAATTCTGTTCTGTTTACTGGACTAGTTTGAGATATCTCTTTTAAGATACCATGCTCGAAAATAGTAAGATGGTACAATACTTAATACTGAAGGGATCCGGTCCGCGCAGTAATGTTGAAACTTCGAATTTGAAAGTGTCTGAATCTTGATTATTTCCCTTGGATCGAAACATGCAGTAGTTTACAGTTGTCGAGTTGTGACATTGTGTCACAAGAGTGACGTCCCTGCATGTAGCTGACCTGCCGGCAGACGAAAGGGTGGGGCAGTTCACTTGCAACTGCATGGACTAAAGAAAACTGATTTAAAATTTGACGAAATACATTTTAATTCCGAATTATTTTAACTCCTTGATATGGAAGGTGAAGATATGGATATTCTCTATAGTCAATATATAGAATATGCCCGACCCTTTAATCCATCGACTCTTGTGATGCAACGTCACAACTCGGGAATACCGTATTAATTGGATTTTCGAATCGGACTGGAAAAGGTATCTTGCACAACTAGGCCCCATGTGGGACCTGTGTACCAAATTTCAGAACGATCCATGAAATGTTTCCTGAGAATTCAAGATAACAGTGTTTCAAGGGGAAATTCAAGATGGGCGCCTGGTGGCCATATTGGATTTTCGAAACGGACCAGAAAAGGTATCTTGCACAACTAGGTGACATGGGTAACTTGTGTACCAAATTTGATAAAGATCCATGCGGTAGTTCCTGAGAAATCGCAATAACAAAGTTTCATGGGGAAATCCAAGATGGCCGCCTGATGGACATATTGGATTTAGGAATCGGACCAGAAAGGTATGTTGCACAACTGGACCACAAGGGCAACCTGTCTACCACATTTGAGAAAGATCCATGCAGTAGTTCCTGAGAAATCGCGGTAACAAGGTTTCATGGGGAAATCCAAGATGGCTGCCTGGTGGCCATATTGGATTTTCGAATCGGACCAGAAAAGGTTTCTTGCACAACTAGACCCCAAGGGAACCTGTGTACCAAATTTGAAAAAGATCCATGCAGTAGTTCCTGAGAAATCGCGGTAACAAGGTTTCATGGGGAAATCAAAGATGGCTGCCTGGTGGCCATATTGGATTTTCGAATCGGACCAGAAAAGGTTTCTTGCACAACTAGACCCCAAGGGGAACCTGTGTACCAAATTTGGAAAAGATCCATACAGTAGTTCCTGAGAAATCGCGGTAACAAGGTTTCATGGGGAAATCCAAGATGGCTGCCTGGTGGCCATATTGGATTTGCGAATCGGACCAGAAAAGGTTTCTTGCACAACTAGACCCCAAGGGGAACCTGTATGCCAAATTTGAAAAGATCCATGCATTAGTTCCTGAGAAATCGCGGTGACAAGGTTTCATGGGGAAATCCAAGATGGCTGCCTGGTGGCCATATTGGATTTTCGAATCGGACCAGAAAAGGTTTCTTGCACAACTAGACCCCAAGGGAAACCTGTGTACCAAATTTGAAAAAAGATCCATGCAGTAGTTCCTGAGAAATCGCGGTAACAAGGTTTCATGGGGAAATCCAAGATGGCTGCCTGGTGGCCATATTGGATTTTCGAATCGGATCGGAAAAGGTTTCTTGCACAACTAGACCCCAAGGGGAACCTGGGTACCAAATTTGAAAAAGATCCATGCAGTAGTTCCTGAGAAATCGCGGTAACAAGGTTTCAGGGGGAAATGCAAGATGGCTGCCTGGTGGTCATATTGGATTTTCGAATCGGACCAGAAAAGGTTTCTTGCACAACTAGACCCCAAGGGGAACCTGTGTACCAAATTTGGAAAAGATCCATGCAGTAGTTCCTGAGAAATCGCGGTAACAAGGTTTCATGGGGAAATCCAAGATGGCTGCCTGGTGGCCATATTGGATTTGCGGATCGGACCAGAAAAGGTTTCTTGCACAACTAGACCCCAAGGGGAATCTGTGTACCAAATTTGAAAAAGATCCATGCAGTAGTTCCTGAGAAATCGCGGTAACAAGAATTGTTTACGGATGGACTGACGGACTGACTGACTGACGGACGGACTGACTGACGGACGGACTGACGGACTGACGGACGACGGACCACGGACGAAAAGTGATTTGAACAGCCCACCATCTGGTGATGGTGGGCTAAAAATGTGGATGGCTGTAGATCTAATAGCGGTGAAGAATAATGTGGTGGAATCACACTAAAGTAATACACCTCATAAACAGCTGAATGCCAACGGTAATGTGAAGTTTTACATTTTGTAAACTTGTTTAACTTGAAGAAAAAATTCTGAATATTATTAGTGTACTGGGCTTAGGAAATGGGCTTCCAGCAATTAGAGAGAAAATCAGAAGCTTTTAACACATTAGATATAATATCATCCTGAAATCTTGCTAGTCAATATCTTGATGTTCTACATACTGTGGCAGGACATCCACAACAAAAATCAATTAACATCAGTATATATTATTTGGCGTGCAATAGGCCAAATTCAAGACAATTCATCATCATCATCTGACATAATGTTGCTTCCAGTAGGGAGATGTAAGACACATTAAGCCTTAGTATGGGAAAATGTCTCTGCTTTCTTTTTATTGTGACTTTAAATAAATTGAATATTTGACAAGAAAAACACTTTTCCTGTGAAGGACCAGCTAGGCCTGCTGTGGGTAATTTCAGATTCAATCTTTGGGGAGAACCAGCTATCTGGCAATGGTTGTTAAGACTCAAGAATCCATCCTCGCGAACCAGTGTATCAATCGGTAGGTTACGATAGATACACTGGCTTGGTTAGTTATCGATAGCAGTTTTGGATATAAATAGCTCAAGGGGTTTCAACTAAACCGAACCAATCAGTAAGCGTGCTGATGCATCTCATCAGGCCAATCCGCAGCGAGGTTTGAGTTTGGACTGCTTTGAATTTCATCGCCGGCCAGGTAACCTTTGAAATCGACATCGGCTGTCAAAGCGAAAACCGCAGGGTTCAGATACCGAAGCGCTAATTCAAAACAACCACTGGGCATGAAATGTACGAGATTGTGTAATAGACGCAACGGCTTATGGACTCATCCGAATCACCAAAAAGTCCAGGTAAACCCTCTGTCTGTGAGGATTTAGGGATTACCTGGACTTGTGCAGATGCAAGAATCCCCCTTCCCCCCACAAAAAAAACAACAAAAAACTCCCGATCCCCCATAGGCTAGGGTGTTGACCCCACTGTCGGTGTAATGAAACAACATAAAATTGGGTTTACATTTAGCACCTCGAACTTTTAAAACAACTCATGGACTGTCAAACTGTCGGTGTCACGTCATCGACACAAAGCACTTACCGCTGATGGCTCTACACCCATAAAATCGTTGTCATTTTGATAAAGTTCGAAGCCATGTGGTTTTCTGGATGTGGCGATATCCATGGTCTCCGTGATCTTGAAGTGCAGGGGTAAGTTACAATGGCAGTCTGTTTTACACGCCTGTTTTACTGTTTATAACGAAATTCGTCTCAAACTGTCAGACCGCGCCAAGCAACGCGTGGCGGTTGTCATGGCGATTACTACAAGAGGCTCACGGGAAATGCTACGCGAATTTAAATGTAACATTACATTCCTTTTATTAGGAAGAGGAACACAAAGAACAGACTAAAAACAAACTTTTAATATTATAATTTTTGTATTTATTGGTGTTTTGGTAAATAATCATAGCGGAGTTTACCGAAGACCGAAGTTTTGCGCATGCGTCCTTCAGTCGATTTCGTCGTGTGTTGGGACAGCAGGTAGCCGTGTTTTCGGTAGCAGGTGGAAAAGATTAACTACTGCAGCCTGTTTATCTTATACCATATGGAACAACAAACAAATTCATTGTCGTTTTGAGGAATTCGCTTATTTAAGGGGGTTCGTCTGTGCTTCTTCTTAAGGAAATCGACCCCTGAAGCTTCCCAAAGATAGCGTGAAATTTTCCATCTTCATCTTGAACTTGATCATGTTGATGAAAATGAAAACAAAAATAACGCCAGTGGTAGTTTTATTAATATTTTGTGGTGGATGCTTTGTGGTCGCCGACCAAATAAGGACTTGTCATCCGGTATGTATAGTAATTATGTTGCTCAGTCGTTTTGTTGTTGTTTATCTGTAAATCCACTCTTAACTCGATGGGTATTTTTCACTGATGCTACAAGAAAAAATCACATGGTGCTATATTCCCAAAATGCTGTTTGTTCTCTTATGCTTGAGAAAGTAGACGGCGGGCGGTGTTCGATCGATCAATACGTGTTGTCAGACTCATTGATGCAGAGTAGGGCAAAAAAACAAAAAACCAAAAAAAAAGAAAAAAAAGAAGAGAGATACAATATACAGTGGTAAGGTAGATAGAACTCAGTCTAAATTGTTGTTGTTAAAAACAACATGTTCTTGTGTGTGGGGGGAGGGGGGGGGGATTACTTACTGTCTGTCCCAGATAATATATCCGAGACGTCTCGTCTGATTTATCAAAAAATAAAGATGGTTAATATCTGAAACTTACTCGTGTGGTCAAACAGGGATTGAACAATGTTGTTTTCAAGTATGGTCTCCCGACAACAAGTAAAAGTGGTCGTCCGGAAGATTGTTTGTTTTATGTGTCAAATGCCTGGGTTGAAATCAGCGCCATTGTGGGTCATTGCAATGCGGGTGAAACGTCATAGGGGTGATTGGTAGTTCGCCCTCTGTTGTCAGGGGAGACCACTTGACATTTCAAGGGAAGAAACTCTCCTATACGTTAATAAAATGCAACGATTATGGTTGGAGCCATTTAAATAAATACTTTAATTTGAAATAAAAATATCCGAGTCAAATTGTATGGATTACCTCCGCTGATGTGTATCGGACATCCTTATATCCCTCCGTTGCTTTGGACTTATCCAAGCAACATGGCGCACGTCGCTACATTAACCCGGGAAGTGCCTATAGATGTCAAAAACAATTTCTCCTCCTGACCACTTTTACTTGTCGGGCGACCATACTTGGTAGCAAAATTGTTCAATTCATGTTTGACCACATGAGTAAGTTTCAGATTATAACCATCTTTATTTTTTGATAAATCAGACGAGATGTCTCGGATATATTATCTGGGACAGACACTGTCAGTAGTTATTTTCAGTCTAAAAACAACATGTGTTTGTCTGTGGCATGGAGGGTGGGGGGCGGTGTAGAACCTACAGTCAAGGAAATGTCAGTTTGAGAGATTGCAGAATTCGGGAAAGGTGGCGTATTCAGGAACAGTTGTCAAACGGAAACACTGTCGATTCAGCAACGCAACTTCCAGAATAAGGCAACCTCCTATGTAATCTAATTTCCACAACATGGGCAACATAGATCTTTCCTTGACCTTTTCGCAAGCCAAACCCTGCTGAAATTTGATTTTCGATTTTGTGACATTGAGTGTTTAGCCATCATACTAAAAATTCCTACCACAAGATTGCCATGTGCACGAATCCAGTCAAATCAACTCTCGAGAGAGATTTGCCTGGGCCTGTTTGCCTGGTTATAAGATAAGATAAGATAACTTTATTGACACTTCAGCACAGTCACAAGTGATTGGCAATATGGTCAGAGTACAACAGACATACAGAAAAAATGATTTGAACAGTAGTGTCTATACATTTCGTCATATATCGAG
Source organism: Hanleya hanleyi (assembly GCA_036873755.1). Lineage (NCBI taxonomy): Eukaryota > Metazoa > Mollusca > Polyplacophora > Lepidopleurida > Hanleyidae > Hanleya > Hanleya hanleyi. The sequence continues at coordinate 68,607 of JAVTVY010039524.1, read as the reverse complement.
CTCAAATGAGCCAGCTTCAAGATTGTCGTAGTGTTTCACATAGTTTGAGATAGGAACATACAGCATACTACAGCATACAAGATAGTCCTATTTGAACTGCAAGCGTGAGCTTTAATTTAGCATTTCTGGTTAATTGACTGAAATATGGATAAATATCTAACATTTTGTTTAGGAATGGTAACCGAGCAATAGTATAACATGGACATGTAAATAGAACATGGTTCATCCTCTATAGCGTTACAAGTGCATTGTTTACAATATCTCCTCTCTTTCTCTATAACATGATAACGTCCAGATTCGATTTCTAGCTTATGTGCACTTATTCTGTACTTACAAATAATACTTCTGTTTTCTTTTCCAGAGACTAAATCAATACAACTAGCTCGGTTAAATGTAGCTGTAATTGTGGAGAGCACATCAAGTTTAGATGATGAGTGTATAGATGATAATAATTCTTGCACAGTGATGTCTCTTATCCTACACATAACAGTTTTAATATCACTCTTTGTGGCATGTAATTGATTATTATACAAATAGCCAAAACCACAAGAATTCAATAACTTACAAACATATGCAGTCCAACTGCTACAGTCTATATAGTATATACTTCATACACAAGAGAACCTGGATTGTCTAATATAATATGAGTACAGTGGGTCGCCTTTACCCCAAGTTGTTTTGCGTAGAGATGTAGATAGTCAATCTAAATGTCGATAGATAAGTGGCAGAAAAGTTGGCACAGCTGATGTCAGCTATGCCACAGTGATCAAAGATAATTTCTGTTCAGAGAGCAACGTGTTCATTTCTCACACATAAATTTAAATATTCAATCTTCGTACAAATGATTTATGGGGGGAGACATCTAGTCTTCGTTCTGTCTGTATGTCTTTCTGTCCATCCCCTTTTCCTGTAAGATATCTAGAGAAATACTGGACGGAATTTCCTCAAACTTGGATGGAAGCTTCATTGGAATACCCCCCTCATCTGATTAGGTTTTGGTGTGTGTGTGAGTACGTCCTTGTCCAATGTCCGTCCAATGGACAAACGTTGTGATATGACTGAACTTTAGTTGAAAGCGATGTTAAATCATATTCACTCACTCATCGTAATCAGTGATTATTTACGCCAATGAATATTGCTAATGTGTGATTTCACCAAGTTTTTATACGCCCGCCAAAAGGCGGACGTATTATGTGATGGCGGTTTCCGTCCGTGTATCCGTCCGTCCGTCTGTCCGTCCCTCGTGTCCGGTCTATATCTGGGAGAGTTTTCTATCTACAGTTCCAATTTTTGGAGAGACGATGTGTCACGTACCAAAATGAAGATCGTGGTCAGAGGTCAAAGGCCTAAAAAACAGGAAATCACTGAAGTGTTCGTGTCCGGTCTATATCTCAGAGATTGAAGACTTCCGGATATATCCGGATTTCCGGATTTTTTAGAATCTCTAAAAAATCCCCAGATTTTCTGATTTTCTGTCTCACCCGACCATGTTGTTGTTGTTGCTATTTTCGTCGATAGTGAACCTCCGTTAAACCACTCTAACAAACAAAAAATCTTTTGGCTTGGGTTTGAGAATCCCCCCAAAATATAAATTATGTGATTAAAATTCAAGTTATGTACCTCCAGGGGTTTTAATAAGTTTGAAATAACCAGTTCCCGAGTGATCGGGTTTATATTTCCAGCACAGTGCGATCTCCCCACAGAGTGGTGTTTCCCAAAATAGACTCTGTATGCAGCTTTACTGTTAAGTAGGTCAGAGAATGCCGATTGCCTGTCGCTGTCTGCGGTAACTGAGGGCATGTTGTTCTCGTCCCGTGAATGTAACGGAAAGCAGTATGTTACCTCGTGTTCATGCCCCGTTCATGGCGAAGTTTGTTAGACTCACTGTTGACAATGTCGGACGTATTTATAGTTTAAAGTCGACTATGTGAAAATTGTCGACATGACGACTGACCTCAAGGACTTTGAAACTGGAGTCAAAAACAAATTCAAATGGTCGCGGCTGAAGGAAAAATATATCAGTGGCGATCATAAAATAAGCCTGGCTATGCATTGTGCATGTTGTGCAACGTTAAACTGAAATTATACGTGACCACTGGAAGATTGACTTGAAAAATCATCCTAAACATGCAAAAATCTAAAAATTCGAAAACTTCTCAAATCTAATGGCACTTTACCCTGTCTGTTCACTTCCTCACAGTCTGATGTTGAGTGCACAGAGCCAAATTGATTTGCTTCCAGTAGTGTGACATCTACATCATTCTGCTTGCTTTGATGAATGGAACTTTTTGTCCAGTATTTGAATTATGTATTGAAAATATTTGGTTACAAGGAAAAAATCAATATAAAATAATGCCTTGAATTTAGATGACAATCTGCAGTTTTATTTCCCAGAAATCGCTTAGAATGCTTCTCCAGCAATCTATGACCCAAGAGCTTCTGGACCCCGGCCTAAAGTGCTAGGATAGTATTTTTCCAGATTTTTTACAAAGATCCACTTCAATCTCTGATATCTGTGAACTTTTTCTATCCACAGTTGCAATTTTTTGTGAGTGGATAGGCTAGATGGAGACGATGTGTCGCGTACAAAAATTGAGGTCGAGGTCAGAGGTCAAATGCCACTGTTGCCTAAAATCAGGAAATAGTTGATCATTGACAGTTTTCTATCTACAGTTCTAATTTTTGGTGAGTGGATGCCCTAGGGGAACGATGTGTTGCATACCAAATGTAGATCGAGGTCAAAGGTCATTGTGACTGAAAAATCAGGAAATCATTAAAAATTTCAAATTTTTTGTGAGTGGATCAATAGGGGGAAATGAAGTGTCGCATACCAAAAAATAAGTCAAGGTCGAGGGTCAAAGGTCACTGTGACCCCAAAATCAGGAAATTATTAAAAATAACATTGTTTTGTGTCTAGATACATTAGGGGGACACGATGTGTCACCTACGAAAATGTAGGTCAAAAGTCAAGGTCACTGTGACCTCAAAATTATGAAATTGTTAAAAATCATGATCATGAAGTGTCGCATACCAAAAATTAGGTCAAGGTCAAAGGTCACTGTGACCCCAAAATCGGGATATTATTAAAAATAACTTTTTTTGTTTCAGTAGATACATTAGGGGGACATGATGTGTCGCATACCAAAATGTAGATCAAGGTCAAAGGTCAAGGTCACTGACCCCAAAATTGTGGAGTTGTTAAAAATCATGATTTTTTTGTGTCCATTGAGAAATTACGGGGAGATGGTTTGTCATGTACCAAAATTTAGGTCAAGGTCAATCGTCAAGGTCACTGTGACTCCAGAATCAAGAAATCTTTAAAAACTACTTTTTTGTGTCAGTAGATACATTAGGGGGACATGATGTGTCGCATACCAAAATGTAGGTCAAGGCCGAACGTCAAGGTCACTGTGACCCCAAAATCATTAAATTCATAAAAATCATGATTTTTGTTGTCCATTGATACATTGAGGGAAGATGATGTGTCGTGTACCAAAATTTTGGTCAAGGTCACTGTGACCCCAAAATCAGGAAATCATTAAAAATAACTTTTTTTTCTGCCAGTAGATACATAAGAGGGACATGATGTGTTCATTTGCGTACACTTCGCCATCCATAAGATGGCTTGCGAATCGTGTGTCTCCATTATTGCGGAGCGATATCCGATACTTTACCGGATTCTGTTCGGCCTTCATCCGGCGGAGAACAGACTCGAGAAATCTGATAAATTACAGGTTTTCATACCACTTCTGAAACAGATATTGCCTGGGCTTACAAAATATATAGGAATCTATAACTTTCGTATCATCTAAGAGGTGTGGTGGATCTGAAATTTTGAACAAGTAGTTCATCACATGACTCGAAAATGGCGAGTTACGTTGGGGTTACGTCGGTAGACTTTAGCTGATTGGCTGGCGAAGTCACGTGGTATTGATTTATGGAAATTCCCTCTGGCAGTTGCCGAAAGTAGGCTGAACATGGATACACACAATCCCAGGGTCAGTCTTACCGCGTATAGATGACCGAGATGGTTACAGGTTGATGATGTGTTACATACCAAAATGTGGGTCAAAGGTCAAGGCCACTGTGACCCAAAAATCAAGAAATCATGAAAAGACACATTTTCATATGCCTGTCGAATATGAGGTCGTTTAATGCGATGTTGCGTTCTGTCTATTCATCTATTAACATTTGTTGTCCATGCGATATCTCTAGTTTCAAGGTATGGATTGGTACCAAACTTGGAGTATACCTTACTCGCATGGCAAAAAGGAGCCATACATTTTGAGATCAATTTGTCAAAGGTCAAGGTCACAGTCCTCCAAAACTGAATCAAGTTTAGCTGACTATATGTGTTAGGTTGGAATATTCAGAGTTTTCTTCCCTACATGTATATGGCATTTGTCCTGTGCAGTTGTCTCCCATATTTGAAACAGCTACATTTAGTTAAACTGTTGTGAAATAAAAACCATACATTTACTTTACTAATTTAACGGGGAGATGGGTCCTTTATGAACTTCATACCTGCTTATTAACTCAGAACAAAGGTTTACTTCATCACTTTCTTCTTCTTTCATGGAAAATTATCTCGCCTGAAGGGAATCCATTTGCAGGAAAACTACTATTTTCTTGTGTTTGACTATTGTCGATTTCAGTGTGGGATATTTGAGCTCTCGGCTCTTGCTTCAAGGTCAACTAGTTACCAAGAGTTAAGCTCATTTCAGTTTATCATTTAACGGTGAAATGCAAAGGTTTTTAGATTCTCATTTTTATATTTTATATTGGTTGAACAATGATAGACAGATATTTCTAACTACTTTGCTTTATTTATTGTGAAGTAGTTTGTCTGTTAGAAGTTTTTAACTAGTTGGTACCCGAAGCTCAGCTGAATTCTGATTTGCAAACCGTCATCGCTTATCTTTCCTTGATTGTGACGTCACATCAGACCAGCCTCCCGAAGGCTCAACGTTACAAGTATTGACGTCCAGCCAGGTGGTCTGATGTGACGTCACAAACCTGCGTCAAACAAGGGCAGATAAGCGATGTGGATTTCATTTCTAAAACTGGCGAGATTCGAGATACCAATTTTGAAGCACTTTTCTAAAGCTTCTAGGAAACAAAATACTTCAAATAAAACCAAACAAAGTAAATAGACTGATAGTTACAACATTAGCTAACCCATGGAGAGCATAAAAAGAAAAATATGAAAACCTTTGCATTTCAGTGACCTTTAATATAAGATGTGATATAAGTTACATTCCCAGAAGCACAAAATTGTAGACCTTTCTCTGGATTGCTAGTTACCAATTGGAATCAAGGCTATTAAACAACCTTGAAATTTGGACCAATATAATTCCAGATATACGGGCGTATATTGAAGCCCCTTGGGCTCTTGTTTGCTTTTGTAAGCAACAACATAATAGGGCCAAAGTTGTTCACAAGAAATCCTTTCCCACAGAACGTTTCCTATGGACATTAGCATGTCTAGAAAGGATCTTCATTGGGTAAATTTGTTCAGTCTGTCATTGACCCTATACAGAAATATAGGGATCAGTATAAAAGCAGAGCCTGATATAAATTTTACTGGTGCCATATATTCTGTATTGGGTCACTGACAAACCGTGTAACTAATAGTATGGGTTTGCTTATGTGGGCTGCAACACACTCTATGTAAGAAATATGAAAGGTATGTATGAAAGGGGAAATCAAATCCAGCCTATGAGGGAATGAAAGATATACCGGTACTCCCAATAAAAACGGCATCCGTTTTGGTCCTTAGAAGGTCCATTTACTTTTGGTCCTCAGATGGTCCATTTTGGTGCCGCTTCGGTGATTAGTCTGACCAGTAATAGATACTAAGACAGTCCAAGTAGATCTGGGGGTATTTGGTATACAGGTATATGTATTAGGGGCAGATCTGGAGGCAGAAGCAAATGTAAATTTGGCTGCTTCAATCTGACCACAGTTGACCAAGTCATGACATTTTATTAACCAGGACAAAGACTAGCCATTTATTCAATAGACTTTACGAATAGCGTTCGTGACCTCATGACCTCTCTGAACATGCCCATGAACAAATTTAGCGCCAAGTCATGTGTCATATAATTTGTCTCCTCCTGGTTGTATTTAATTCAGATGTTCATATCCGTGAATGCTTTGACTTGAGAGATGCCCCCATGTTTTTTCCTCTCGGACATGCCCATGAACAAATTTAGCGCCAAGCCATGTGTCATATAATTTGTCTCATCCTGGTTGTATTTAATTCGGATATTCATATCCGTGAATGCTTTGACTTGAGAGATGCCCCCATGTTTTTTCCTCTCGGACTTCAGAGAGTTTGTCCTCCAGCTTTTTCTCTGCATAAACTGGGTCTTCATTGATACCGAGAACCCACGAAGGTGGCATATCACACTCGAATGCCATCCATTTATTTGCTGTTCTTTTAAAAGGATGGTTCAAGTAATATTAGCTGTTCTGCCCACATGTTCCTGCAGAGCTGGTACAGAGTGTACAGACCTGTAACTTGGAGGATGGTATCATTGATATTCATGAATTTGATTGGAATGATTTTGTTTTGCAGGAAGATTTTCACTATGAATACACAGAATGTGACAGTACTGGAGGCAGATGGCGTGTGTCTGTACCCAAGCCAGATGAATGTGTTGGGGGAGCCCCTAATGCCCCCATACGAGGAAAAGATTGTTGTAAGTCATTTTTATTTTGAGGGAGGGGGAAGAGGATTTAGTTTTATGTCACACTCAAGGTTATTTCACTCATATGGTGACAGCCAGTTGTGAATGGTGGAGGAAGCCAGAGTACCCAGAGAGAACCACCATCTGTCGGCAAGTAATTAGCAAACTTTCAGAGATGCACCAGTGGGGCTCAAACCTCTGCCGGTTCAGTGGTGTGAGGCTAGCGATCACATTTTTATTTGGAGAACTCAGTTGATTACATAATGTACAGCTGACAGGGATGTCATTAAAAGGCGGTAGGCATTCCTTTTTTGGTCTCCTAGTCCTACTACAACCAAAACAGCTGCCTACTTTCCATGTAATTTCCATGAAACACTAAATGTCACTCCTTGTGGCCAACTATTTCCATGGCATCTACCTGCTGCTTCAAAACGTAGTAACATCCCCAGCTGAACTTGATCATGTTAACACAATAAATTTCGAAAACAATCAATTCACCGACACGTAAATTTTGTATTGCTGTTCGTACAATTTGACTTCAGCCTATGCTTCCACACGGGATATTTTTGCTAGTGATAACTGACACATTAAAGTTGCCAGAATTATCATTAATATCAGCTAGTGGTCCTTTCTTTAAGTAGTACCAGTATCTCGTGTTTGGAAAATCAGCAAGAGCTGTTGATCATTCTCCTGGATGTTGTTATGCATGAGCGATGCGAGAGTGACGACTCTCTCCAATATCACTCTTCATTGCATTGGCAATTTTGAGGAGAGTAATCGAAAGTTCTCCTTTGGGATAAATTAGGAGAGTGATGAGCGAGAATGGTCACTCTCCTTGAAGCTGAGAGACTGTAAGTTAATATTAATTTACCATAAGTATCTATTTAACTTCCACACCATCAACTGAAATATGTGTGGAAGGATGAAAAATATGACTCCTGGGAATTTTTCCTATAAAATGATGCATTATGAAGTGTGATGCACACTGGCAGCAATCTCGTTTTTTTCAGGAATCAAAAACTGGATTTGTGGTAGTCCATTAGTCCTAAACTCTTGAAGCCCAGCTGGAGTGCTGGTTCAGCCAGCCCCCTGACATGCCTGATCATGCTGGTATCCAATAAACTACAGTCTCCACTTTGACATGCTTGAGGGAGCACGAGTTCTGCAGTTGACACTTTGTAAATTCTCTAGAGCCATGGCATAGGCGCTATAACCTTACTCCTGTCCGCATTCTAATTGGATATGTTGAAGCTGGTTCTCCATAAATGAATTAGGCAGACAGATCATAGTCCGCCTAAAATCTCTTTCGAATATCTCCACACTTGTGGTCAACTTGTAAATGGCAGGTTCCAGGTTCGACCCCAGCCCGAGTCCTATCAAAGAGTTAAAATATGTATATTGTATCTTCCTCACTTGGCACTCCGAGAAAGAGGATAGATCAATGACTGGTTGACTCAGTCAGGATAATGTGACCAGGTCGTGATTTGACTAAAAAAATCGTTGAAAGCAATGTTAAAATCTTACTCACTCACTCACCCTCAAATATTTTACATGTACATGCACATACATGGTGGCCATCACTTTGTAAGATTGCAAGGCGCCTTGAGATGGCCAAATAAACGGTTGTGCTCTAACAACATTTGAAAAATTGCTACGAAGAGCAAGCATCAGATCCTACTATTTTGACCCCTGCCGGTTGGCCTGTCTACGACAGGTACTTTTACATGAGAAAGGTAGAGAGAGAGACAGTGAGAGAATTAAGGTTTAACATCGCATTCAGCAATATTTCAGAGGAAGGTAGAAAAATAATTTACCTTTCCGAATATGAATAGGTAAATATCAAGTTGAACTTGTGTAGGTTACTTAGGCTTAAGTAGGGGCAAATCCAGGCATTTCTTTTATACCATTAACAGGTGCTATATTTCCACAGCATTTCATATTTATCCTTAATTAAAAAGAATGCACAAATGAAAAAGCTCTATTTGACACTGGATAGATAATGCACCTGGAGAGCTCTTTCACTGGCTATTGGTCAATAGGGCTGTCGCTTCCATGATCAATCTGTTATTTTTTGGAGGCCATTCCGTGAGGGAATAACAGGCGAGTAACCAACAGCTCTTCTGCTAACCATTCTCCTACAGGGATCAGATGCTATGATAAGCCCCCATTTTGACCGACGTAGATAAAATTTAAGATATCGCTCCCCAATTTAGCTTAAATACATGTATACAATAAAAAACTAAACTGCAGGAAATCAAGCATGGGGGGGGGGGTGGGGGAGCCCCCGGACCCCCTAGAAAGGTGCGCCCTTCCTACGATGGTTAGAAATGGGAATTCAAAGCATTTCGAACCCGCACTCCCCCACCCCTCTTTTCCTCTCCTTTTGGAAATCCTAGTGGCAGGCCTGAGCTTTGCATGTATATATAACATTACAAATAAAGAAACATTTGGGTGCACAACAGACTGCTCTCCTCATTTGTTTCAATGGTGAAAAATAGGTCTGATGGGAAGGCCCATTTTGGGTGTTGGAAGGCCCATTTTGGGTGTTGGAAGGCCCATTTTGGGTGTTCAAGACACAGACAAGCACCCCTCCAGCTAAACAACATCTGGCATATGGTTGTGTCTATTATTAGATTTCTATTGCCTACAAACTGTTGCTACTGTTGTGATGGTGTCACTACAATGTATGGCTTTAATGCCTTTATGATGTGAGGACTCATTGTCAGACTGTACGGTAATTCCCCTAATAATTCAATCACAGCAAGTTCACTTTTCAACCCTGTTATTCAAACACAGAGAAAAAGTAACAATACCATTCTTCTTTCAAATTGAAGAAAAGTCATATAATGACAAACATTGACCTTTGTAGATGGTGCCATGAAGAATATTTCCATGTACGAGCCATTTTTGATGCACTTCCTGTGATCGAATTATTAGGGGAATTACCGTATGTACAATAACTGTATGTACAATGATCTATTATGCCTATTTGAGATAATTGTGTGAGTGGCTGTGAGGACAAAATACTGCACATGTTGATTTCACATGTAAAAAATCAATTTGATATCTGATCCGATATTTCGCGACATATTATTTCCCAGATCCTGGTAGTGAGTCTATATTTACTGAGCTGTTGAATATCATATGGTTGAGCAAAATTCTTCGAGTACATTCTGTGACACAAATGTTTGTTATAAAATTGATGGTAGGCCGAGATAAAAGTGTCACCAAAGTCTGATTTCAAAGTTCACTGCTATTAATTTTCATTGTAATAAATGACTTCAAGGCTCATTAGAACAATCATTCATTTATCATTAATGCCTGTCTCATATTTCTCACCAGCCCTAACATTTAATTTATTTTCTGCAATGTGCAGAACACATTTTTTCGTCTGAGCTCTGTGTGCATGGAAAGTCAATTGGAAGCTCATTATCTAGAAGTCAGACACTGCCAGATATCTCTTGAAGAATAATAGCCAGGTTTTCCAAATTCATACCAATATGGAGCTGGCAATGGACCAGGCAGAAGACTATTGAAAGTGACCAACCTTGACCGTTATTTGTATGTCAAATTATACAATTGATGTATGTTCTATGTTTTTTACACAATAGCCTTTCTAAATTTAGATGATCAGAATGAGTCATTTCTGTGACTCATAAGTCTATATATTGGCGCTTGTCACTAAACTGTTTGACAGTCATACTTGTCACGAGAGGAACTATAATCAGGTAGCAGCTGCTAAATTTGGAAATATTGTCGAAATCAGAAACGGAAAGATTGCCAAATTGACAACATTCCCCATTCCAAAACATGTGCCTCTTTGATTTTAAAGCATAGGCGACATGAACAAAACACACTTTTTCTCACCTGCAGAATATATGCCAGGCAGAATTTCAGAAATGCCGGAATGAAATGCAAGAGAAAATGTGGTGCCAGTGCTGTACAAAAATAAATATCTGATCGCCCGGGCGCATTTTAAGAGAAATAATGATGGTTTAAAGCCGGAGTAGAGCTTTGAGAAGCTAGACCTGGGGCCGATTTCATGAAACCTCACTTGACTTGACTTTTTCAAGGGTGATTTTCGCACTTGACCAAGTGCACTTCAAACAATTCTCAAGTTGTTTCACCAAACGTTTTTGGCCGCACTTGGTCAAGTGATGTTTGAAGTGACCTTTTTGGAACTCTTTTGTGCGAATTTGTAATAAATAGTACCCCCGCAGAATCAAGTGGATTCTCAAAAAACTTGATGCGCCGGAGCCGATCGGTAGAATTTGAGGTGTCAAATAAATATGTCTGCGCCATGTTTGGCCCTATGAGATGAAGAACAATGCCCCTACGTGTATTATGATGCATGGGCAGATGAAAAAAACTTAGTTTTCGACACCATCTCCCGTCGTATTGGTCATTTTAAGTACGTTTTTATTTCAAGTGCGGTTTTCAAGGGAGGTCATACCACACTTGAACTTAAGTGCGATTTCAGGTTCAAGTGAACTTTCATAAAGCAAAAACTCAAAGTCAAGGGACATTTATAAGTGCACTTGAACTTTCAAGTGTGAAAATTGTCTCAAGTGAGGTTTCATGAAATCGGCCCCTGGCCTGAAAAAGATGCAGGAAGTGGGTAGGGTATTGTGAAATATTCTACTCCTACGGTGCCGCATCCAGGCATAATTATTCTGTGAGAATGCTGGCGGCAATCGGATTCCCATGGATGGAAAAGCAAGCCCTGACATCTAGCGTTTGATCCTGACTGAGCCAGTCGAGCAAGACCAGTAATAACTTATAGATTTATGGTCCGTGGTTAGAATTTTATGTATAACATCATGTCTTGCTGTCAGTAAAAACTGTTCACTTCTTCTCTCTTGTAGGAAACCATCTTGTGTGTGTTGTTGTTGTTGTTGTTGTTTTTTTTTTGTTTTTTTTTTTAATTTGGAATTGGTGTTAACTGTCATACAAAATAGGCCTTTCAGTTTATAATATTGAGGTGGAAATTCTTTTATGTATGACAGCTGAATATTGAATGTCCTATGTGATGCTTGCTGTTAGCAGCAGGACTGTTCTTGTGCGTTGAAGATGACGGTTATACTGGTTATATGATTACTAGATACTGGTGATATTCTGCTGGCTGTCACTTAAATTATTTACTACATCGTTCAACAGAATTATCCTGTGATTAATTATTCTGAGAATTAAAGACGGTTATCTCCTACATTTCACTCCTATTTATAGGGTTCCCACACTATATCCAGGCCTTACATTCTAGAAATCACACCAGGCTGATCTGATAGGTCTTGTATTGGTGTTAATGTGGAAATTTTCAATTTCAAGAAACTGAAATGACCTCCTTTGAGTGAAATCTGTTACTCCAATTTTGGACTTTTTAGAAATGGAAAGGAATTGTTCTGAAGAGAGAAAATTCCCTCTCCATTCAGTATCATACCAATTATGCAATCAGCCAGATATAATGCTTCATTCAGGACATTGTCGTTGACGTAGGTGACGTTTTCCAAAATATGGCCTCCAGATCATTGTTCATACATGTAGATACTGCCCTACATGGAGTCAATCCTCCTGTTGAAGTTTGAATTAGTTTCACATGCTCAAGAATTTTGAATAACCTAAAAAAAAAACATATAAAACCCCATTTTTATCATAAAAATTTCAAGTTAAAAATTGGTACCAGCATATTCCTATATTTTCTCTGTTGTTTTCGCTGCCGACTGCTGAGAGACCTGACCTTATCATATTCATGATATAATGTGGTATATATGGTTAAAGCCTGTGTTTGGGGATTACATACTGTTTACAATGGGTCTGTATAGATAGGGGTAATTAACCCAATTCTCCAGATTATAATGTCTACAGCTCTCTGAACTGGTGACAGCTGGAAATAGTTCTGCCAATGGCCTTGCCCAAGTACATGATATACTAATAGATGTACATGTACTATGAACTACATGTATGTATAGAAGTAGCAAAAATGAAATCATGCGCAGGAGTGCTGGAAATGAATAATATAAGTCGGGTCAATTCAAATATTTAATATCAGATGATGCTCAACCTGGCAAAGATTAGATCTAGAAATAACTTGGTAAATTCTTCAGAATATAAATCGGTTGAACTTACCGGAGGAGAAAAAAAACCCACTTAATATTATTGTGACATAAGATTGTATTCACTTAACTTGCTGATCTTTTGTGATGGATTAGTCCATATAATCTCTATATTTTCTTCTCAATGCTTAATGTTATGGACTTCTTCACCCAGAGACTTCTAGACATTGCTGTAAGCAACACCATTCATGTTAGATAGGCATTTATCCAACACAGTACATGCCTGTCACTCACAGATGAAGTAGGATGGCATTTATTGGAAGTGACTTTGGCCTTGTGGGTGCTCTCACGTCCTTGGTCACACTATTCCAATGACCCTGCCATTGTTATAACCTGGAGCCGCACTTTCCCCTACAAAAATATTGCGGACTCCTGTCAACATTGACTTTGTCAAGTGAATATTCTTCAAACATGTCTCACCAGCACATCATCTCCCTAGCCATGCTTTGTCAGACAGCCATACCATCATGGCATGGCAGATCACAGGTTTGCCATAACAAAAACCACCCCTCACTTTTCTTTAGGATTTCACAATCACATTCATGACCTCATGACTTCTCGGAATATGCTGCGCCGTGGGGCTCCCAGGGTTGACCTGGGATGTCATCATGTACACCCCAGGTCATGGTAAGAATAGGCCTCAGCTCCTCAAACAGCTTGTCGTAAGAGGCGACTAACTGGGGCACCCATGGGTATCTGGGTGCGAAAGGAATAGGACCCTACCCGTGGGGGTCCCAGGTGTAAAAAGGAATAGGACCCTACCCGTGGGGGTCCCAGGTGTAAAAAGGAATAGGACCCTACCCGTGGGGTTCCCGGGTGTGAATAGGAACAGGGCCCAAATGTTGTAATATGACTAATTATGATTCAACGTCGCTTTCATCTATATTTCAGTATATGATATTCGTTCATTCAATCTGACTATGCTCATGTTTGAGCAAACTAAGAGCCAAACAATCTGTCATCTGTCTCATCCCCTGTGAAATATCAGTATAGGTGTTTGTCTCGACTTAAAGATCTCGTGTGATTCCCTTGCTATATTAAAGGATCATCATCCAGGGTTTTCTCAGCATAAACTTGGCTTGCCTCAGAGTATGGCGAATCAGTCTCCCACGTTGTTGACTGTTCCTTTCATTGACTGTTCCTTTCAACACACCATTCATATTTAATGTTGTTTAGGGATGGTATGGAGTGTACAGACCTGCATATATATGGTGGATGGACTAGCACAAAGAGATTACTTGTAGAGACTGTCTCAACATGTCATTCACATGAATTTAGTTGAATATACCCATATTGAACAATCACATAGGGGTGATTATTCCTTGGATGTAAAAGAAAAGTCACTTTGGCAACAGGTGCAAGATATTTGGTCAATTTTAAATGTGCTTTATACTGAAAATCTTCCCATCTAGACTCATTGTTGTACCCAGACAGACTATCGTTCTCGTTTGTCTCGCAACATGAAAGATGGACCAAATATTCGGCAATGATCACTTTTTGGAATAAACTTTCAAGGTTGTTATGTTCCTTCTCTTGCAGCATTGAAGTACCACAAATTGACGGAAATGATGTTTTTGTTAAATGGTTGGGGCTGACGATGTAGACAAAAGCGAAATCAAACTGATTAAATTTTATGCCCAAGATTGGCTGTTTAAGTCAATTTTCTGTAAAAGTCAATTTATAGACCCTCAACATTTAAGACATCTCATAGGTCCAAAAACCTTGTATGGGAAGAAAGAACTTAAACATGTCACATTGAGACCACATGAACAACAGACATTCTCTGTGTGAATACCATAGACTTTGAAAGGCTCAAACTGTCAAATAATTGAATTATTTGGGTCCAATTAGTGTTAGATTGTTCTGAACTTTCCATTTGGTCAGTGAGGACAATATGCGCTAATCTTGCACATTTCACTGAGCTCAGTAGATGGTTTATTACTACAGCATTATCTATCCAGGGCTCAAATTTGCCACAAGCCGGGCAGCCCGTGGCTGTGAATTTAGAACTTGTCTGGTTGAATATAGTTCTAAAGCTAGCTAACCAGCCCAACTGGCTGGTTATAATTAAAGCATTTCACCTTTGTATAATGAAATATACCAGCCCGATGGTCTGGTAAAGTTTTATGGTAAATTCCTGCCCTGCTATCGTGGCCGGTCTCGAGAGCTTAAAGCTCTTGTCTATCTGGTTTAAATGGATTCTGCTACACCTATGAGGTGGGGTAAATGCTGTCCACCGGACATAATGTAGGGCTATGTGGTATGAAAATGTAGGTTTCATCACATTGCAATATCTCGAGGCCCACCTGTGGAAATTCCTGACGCACTCTTAGTTTTGCACAATTTAATTGCAACAATTGAATTAAGTTTACAATGTATACATTTTTGGAATGGTACGGAATCGAACAAATGTGGTGAATGAGTTCACATTTTGCATCAGAACATTGAAATCACATGGCAGTGGGACTAATGTTACAGGACCTACGAAGTAGGGTTTGATATGCATTTAGGACATGTTTTTGCCAATTTCGAGGTTTATAAGTCACCTAAGTAGGTCAAATTTTCATTAAGAGTAGGTCAGCTCTGACCATGCTGGTAAAGTCCCGAATGGACGTTCATGCCAAAAATCAAGGTTCTAATGTCAATGGTTCTCCTTATTTTGCCGGAGAAAGGATTCGGATGGACTGACTCACTGACTCATTACCGGACAATTTGCAAATGAGAGCCTACAGTTTCGAACAAATGTGATGAATGAGTTCACATTTTACATCAGAACATTGATTCATTTGAAGCAACTGTTTGGCCAATAAATGACTTCTAGGTGGTACACAAGTATTGTAAAGTTAAAGAATGACAAATTCATGATGTTCATGTTATAAGACTTTGAACTTTTTAGAAACAGCTGCACAGTTCCAAAACGTCTCGTGTCAATGCACAAAAGATGACGTCACAATGGTAATGAGAACCGTTGCATCGAGAAGTTTGTCATGACGTTGCTGAACTATGGAAATTTTGATGCCATGGTCAAACAGCGTTTACCTCATTTTGAGAACAGTCTGTTCAGAAATACCTCGAAACTTGTCTATCTAGCATGTCTAGGAACTGTGAATAGGCCAGCCAACTTCCAGGCTCTTGAAACAAGTGGTTTGAATTATCAAGCATACTTCTTCCAGACATTTAAAATCAAAAAAGTGTCCACCTTTTGTTTATTTCACTCCAGGTTTATCGGGATAGTGTAGTTGTACATGCATTGTCCTATTTCTACATGTAATTGTCTCATAACAGTCATATTTGTGAACCCAAAATTTTACAGTACAGACTGGGATAACATTGCACCTGCATACATTCATTTACCAGTGAGCAGGCAGGGCCGTAGCCAGGATTTACTGAGGGGTGGTTCGCCTTCACTCCAAAAGGGCACATCAGGGGGTTCGCTGTATGGGAAAAGGGGCAAATAGGGGGTTCGCTTCAGTTTGAAAAGGGCATTTATATGAGAAAAATATATAATATTTCCGAAAGGGGGGTTTGCCCAGGCTACGGGCCTGGCAGTTTGTACAAAGAAACCGCCTTTGCCGAGGTAGATTTTGGTGGAGGAGGTATTGTCATTTTCTGCGTCATCCATCCATCTGTCCATTGTTAAAACGACATGTCTTGTGTTTTATCCTCCAGCTTTCACATGTGGGGCTGGTCAATTCCTGGACATTCAAGGGGACCAGGAGTGTCATCCATGTCAGCCCGGGACATACTCGCTCGGTGGGGGGATCCGTTTTGATGACTGGACAACCATGCCAGCAGGATTCTCCGTGGAGATGGAAGAAATGCACACTTCCCTTCCTGGCTGGGGCATGGACGACTCCAAACAGACAGAAACAGATGAAAATGCCGTCAATTGTTCTCAGTGAGGAGCGGGTTCATTATATTTTATTATGGTAGAAGGATGAGTAAAATTGTGTAAAATTCATTATTTTTTCACATGCTAAACTGGGGGGAGGGGGGGAACAAGAAAATGAATTCTCAAGGTGAAACTCAATTTTAAGATTTCTACAAAACTTCATAATCGTGGTAATCCTGATATGAAAATGACTGGAAAAACCTGTGTCTAAAATGACCATTCAGTAACCCAGTTAAAGAGAAAGAAATAAAATCCAGTGTTTTGTATTGAGGGGATATTTTATTTTCTCCACATAAATTGATTGCCTTTTTTATATTTTTTTCTGGGATGATTGACAAGTTGATCTCATGGGATAAATCTAATTATGAGCGCCTTTGATTCTTATAATAACTTCTCTGTACTGAATGTTACCACTGGAATAGTGGAACAAGGGGAATAGAATTCTTCTCGGGTAAGGCTATTGGCGTTGACAAATACATTTGTTTATTGGTTTAAGTTTTTAACGTTAGCACAGTATAAATGAAGTATAAACAAATAATTTGTCTGTTTGTCAGATCCACGTGGCAGGCAGAAGGAGAGTATGTGTCCATGCACAACGGGCTGTGCTCCAGTAGCCTGGTCTACACGGCAAACCTGGTCAAACCAGGCAGTGTCCAGTTTGAATACCAGTTCAATGATGCCAGTACCTTCTTTCACTTTGTTGTAAGTATAAATATCTGTACACAGAATAAGTATGCCAGCTTACCGTAGCATTCTCCACTGCATGTTACCCCCATCTTTGAAAACCAAATCCATTATGCCACATAGCTCTGTACTAGGCTTGAAGGGGTGGGCTTATCTAAATAACCAGTTGTTTATTTTAAAAAATGACTACAAATGATACTCGATATAGGATATCACATCGATAGACATTTTATGTTACGGAATGAGGAAATTATATCAATAGTTATCCTGGTCAGTACCAATTATATTCCAGTTCTACAAGTATTACATTGAAAACATAATTCTTGGAAGGAAAGTGGATATTCTAGGTTACTGAACTAGATAACCTGGTACATTCTCCCACTTTCTGCAGTACGCATGCTCATATTTGCTATTTTCCATCCGAAGGACTTACTTTGCACTTGTGGATTACAAGGAACTGAATGATGTCATTCTGTTGTGTATATTGGATGTTCTAATATCACACAATGTAACTTTGTCCCATTTTATACCCATTAGATCCAGAATGACAAGTGTCAGGCAGCTCGTGACAAGGATTCCAGTAAATGGCCCAAATCCACCAAGAAAGGAGAATGGAAAACCATCACGGTAATCCATCTAGCAATTCTAGCGTTTAATAGTTATATTCAAGTAATATCTGTTATTGTTACTTAATAGGTTATGGTATTATCGAAGGCAACTAGGATGATTGTGATAGGCTTTAAAGGAGAACTCGCCTGAACATATTTTTCTCTCTACATTTCCTCCTTGATATTTTCTCTGTGTGTTTTCACCTGTTTTATGGGTCAAAACAGCATTTTATTTCACACAAACCAACTGTAGGGCACTGCCATTAGATATGTCAGAAGTGAGGTAAAATTACATCAGAGTTGAGGGAGAATGACGTCTGAGTTGAGTGGAAGTATCACATCACTTGGATTATTTAGATAGAACCTTATTTCACGGAGCATTAATGTAGTGCAAACCTTATTTCACGGAGCATTAATGTAGTGCAAATTTCCGCAGAAAAATGATGTTGAGGAGACTTCTCGTTTAACCCAATAGTTAGGATAGGCAAACTGCTGCAAGGCCTGTAGTCAGCGAGATGTATCAGTGACTCCATTGACCACTTTATCGTACATCAATGTATTGATATATATATATATATCTACTTTACAACAAGAGAATGTCATCTGATCTGGATGTGCTTAACATAAAACAACTCTGATGAAAATATTTTGTGAATTCTTATTGCAGATGCCACTGAAGACTGGTGTTAATGTTCTTTACTGGAAGAGGATTAACTTTGGTGGGGCCCAGAATGGACCAGTTTTCATTCGGAAGATAGAAATCAATGGTAATTATGTGGATCAGGTCTCAAGGATATTGCCAGCCACACTGTAAATTTACGTATTGTAAAACTATCCCCAAATTAACAAAGTCTGCCATACATGCAGATTTTTACATGCTTTAGCATTGGAGAATATTGAAATGAGCTTCAGATGCACTCGCACAACCCGGTGGCCCACTAACAGCTGGTCACGGTGGGCCTATTAACCTTGGGTTTGGAAAAATTACAGACTGCATTTTATATCTCTTCCTGAAGAAAATGAACAACCATTAATAAGAATTGAAAAAACTGAATATCTTCAGTTAGCTGAATCTGTAATCTAATTTGGTCACTACTATCTTAGATTTCTGATCATGAACACAAGAAAGGACAGATCAAGTGAATTAAATATTAAAAGGGTAGTGGTTTCTTACATATTTTTTGTTTAATTCCACATTGGCATGCTGAAGTCTTTATCTCCCTTGTATTGTAGGTGTGGCCTACACCTCACAGTGCACGAAATGTCAGAACGGCACTTTCAGCGCTGAGGGTGCGATATCGTGCTCGGTGTGTAAGGAGAATACCTACTCAACACGAGGAGCTATACAGTGTACCTCTTGTGATCCCTTGACTGAGTACTCCGGTAAGTCTGTTTTAATATCTCTTCTCAAAATTTTTTTTTTTTTTTTTTTTTCTAGTAAGCCCTGGAGTTCCCACTGGGCATTTATTTTATCCATATTGCCATGATTTTATACAAAGAGAACCCCGTACAATGCCCACATGGCAAGGGACTAACCGGGATATTTAATTTTTGAACAAAATATATCAGGGAAACTTTAACCAAAAATGCTATTCATTATGGTCAGCAAAAATTAGACAGCAATCCTCAAACAATCTTTTGCCGCAATTTATACCAAATAAAATTCTGACTGCTTTTATCCATTTTCTTTATGTACATATATCGCTTCGTCCGCTATATACACCACCCAGATATACATTTGTATGCGTCGACCGCTAACTATATAATTCAAGGCACATGGCAATTAAAGTATCTGTTTTGTAAATATACTGAACCAATATAACATCATACAATGTATTTAATAATCCATTTGTCCTGCTTTTTTTTCCTTCCAAAGGTCTTCTCAAAGTTAAATTAGTTTCACTGCTATTTTGCCAAGATAGATGTGCCTGGATTTAAATGTTAATTTTGATCCAAGCTGACATAGTTCCATGAAACTTACACAGATGTAAAACTTTATAATAATTCATTATTAGGTGTATTATTGCATCCCAAAATATTGGGGTGATCAAATTTTAGATGCAAAAACAGGACTTTACTACATGTAGGCCCTATGCATGGTAATCCCTCTAATAATTCAATCACAGAAGTGAAAATTTCTCACCATAAAATCTGGGGGTGATAAAATTTCTTAGGATAGGAAGTTGACAATATAGTTCAAAATTATGCATAGAATCCATTATATCTTCGTTATTTCGTTATTATTTATTGTAGGAAATGATCAAATTTATCTGAACCACCAATTGAATTTTGTCCTCAAAATTGGGGGTGATTGAATTTTGATAGGGGAATTGAATTATTAGAGGGATTACCATATGTACTTTCTCCCATATTTAGGTGATCAAATTTATCGGAATGACTGATCAAAATCGGAGAAAATATCAATGGGTGATTGATAAAGTGATTAAATTATAGAATTTACCATAACAACATGAACATTATAAAAGAGTGAGTCATATTAATCCATAGAACTGCCTGTTAAGACTTCGCTTGTATTATGTTGCCATATATTTAGTTTGTAGGCTGTGATTGGATTTCTATTTTTGTTCCTCAGGAAAAGGTGCTGCTAAGTGTTTGAAGAAACCCCTTTGTACAGAGGGTGATTACTATAAGAGTAACAGCCCTTGTGGCGCCGATAAAAAGGTACGAGTACATATACAGTCTAGGTGAAGAACTTGGAATTCAGTCTGGTAACATGGGGTGAATACCCCAATATGGTGGTACGGTAATTCCCCTAATAATTCGATCACCGGAAGTGCAGAAAAAATGACTTGTATCTGGAAATATTCTTCATGGCACCAGCTACAATGGGTCACATTTTGTCATCACATTGACTTTCCTTCAATTTGAAAGAAGAATGGTATTGTTACTTTTTCTCTGTGTTTGAATAACCGGGTTGAAAATTGAACTTCCTGTGATTGAATTATTAGGGGAATTACCGTAAACATTCGTTGTTGGGTGATGTAATTTATGAGGAATGGATGTTTGTGAAAATAATATACCATTACTGTGTTCACTGTATGCCAACTTCATATTTTAATTGAAGATTATCATTTATTTTGTACAAACAGCCTGGTAATAATCATTTCCCAGTTGTCCTCTCAAATTCGCTCCCATTTTTTTCTGCAGTTTGCTCAATTGAAACTCGATTTAATATTTCTGCAGACGAAGACCATATACAAGTGGATAATGCCGCAGATCTGTCGAACAGATCAGCCCGAATCAGTCCAACTACCTGCAGAGGGTGCCCCTCAGGACTGTCCTCCATGTAACCCCGGCATGGAGTTTGTGGAAAACAAGGACTGCACGTTTTGTCCAGCCAATCATTACTCTGATGGCTCATCTCCGTGCCAACCATGCCCCGGTTCCACGTCGCCCAACAATGGCTACTACTTTCATTGGTGGAACACCCTTCCCCCAAATGTGACGACAACATGTTTCACAATGGACGGTAAGACCCAGTAATGTTATCTTTCATACCCCCCCCCACTTCTGTGTAATGGTGAGGTCCTAATATCCTAGCATACTGCTGATTTCACATTCCAGTTATCACCCTTGCTCGTGCATCTGTATCTTTAATATTCAGATTTGATATTTTTATGAATGATGCGCTCTTCAAGCCAAAGTCTGAAGGTTGTATGTTTCTGTTGGAAAGTTAGTTCTGAGAATGTCAGCAAGATTTATTGCGATGTCAAAGAAATTTTTTTTTTTTTTTTTTGCAATCACTGAAACAGTTCTCTTGCTAGCATGCAATGACATTGAAATGAATATCAGGATTTGTATAGTCACCATCTTGAAACCCTGGAAATATCATGAAACAGTTAGAAATTCAAGGCATTAAAGAGGCTTGAAAAACAGAAAAAAGGTCTTGAAAACAGAGAATATAATACTTAGTCAATTTCATCCAATAATAGATCGGAAATGAATTGTGACGTGGAAAATGTTGTATATCTGACCAGTGGCGAGCACATGATATGTTGGCATGCAACACATTTCATGAACAACAAAGGGTGGCACCTTTAAGACTAACTAAGTTTAATGGTCACGAGCTTTCGCAGATAGTCGATATCTGCTTCATCAGGTGAAGTCGACACATTTCATGCCGGAGACGTCACTTTGGCCTCCGCGGGTAGATATTGTCACAGGTCTCCCATTGCTTAATATATGAGGGTAAAGGTCGAACTGGTAAAACTGACAGAAATTCAGCAAATATATTTTGAATAAGTATCCTATATGAAAATCGTGGTAATAGGTTTACATTAATACATATTTTCTGCATATTATAGTTCAAAATATTCAAGAGAGATGGCAAAACGTGGACTTCCCCATAATCCCTCTAATAATTCAACAACAGAAAGTGAAATTTTTCACTATAAAATCTGGGGGTGATCAAATTTATTAGAACAGAAAGTTGACAAAATGGTTCAAAATCAAGCATATAATCCATTAGATCTTCGCTATTTCAAAAAGTTTGAAGGATGGTCAAATTTATTAGAACCACCGATTGAATTTTGTCTCCAAAACTGGGGATGATTGAATTTTGATAGGGGGATTGAATTATTGGAGGGATTACCATAGTTCTGACCACTGAGGCATGAAATCAGTGGTCAGTTACTTATGTTGTGCTTGTCATTAGTTGTCCTTCTTAATGCAAAAATTGACTTTGACAACTGGTGCCTTCAAGTTGTACGAACCCTGATCATTCTAGTTATCAAATCACATGTTCCTCTCTCTCTCTCTCTGTTAGATTCGGAGTGTGAAGGCTCGAGTTCATGGATCCCCGCAGGAGATCACATCCATACAGGCATCGCCAAGGCAGCCAGTACCTTCTTCATATTGAATGTGAATGTGGGGGAATTTGTGCGTAAGCATGCTGCTAAAGACGAGAAGGTTGTGTTCGGGGACGTCACTTTCGTGTTCGAGATGAATTGCACCGGAAAGTGCATTTTCACGTTTGCCGAGGTTTGTATATTTCCCTTAGATATGTATCTGTTCATTCTGTTTGGAGATCATGTTAAAATTAAATACGAAAATAGTTTCATGGATATGACAGTTTTACTAAATACTCAGGGCCACTCATCCAATACAATTTGCAAAGTATGGATTTTGCTATTTATGTGACTCAACATGTGTGTTTCAAGGCACACTGCTACACAACAAAAATGCAGATTTCTGTGCGAATCCAAGGCATCTGTGTGCTTTCCTGTATCTATCCATCCATGCCACTGGGTAGAAGTATGAAAGGAAAGGTATGAACCATTGAGTAGTTACATGTACATCATCTTCTTAGAAATGATGCTATGTGAATGTAGGGGGGGGGGGGTGAGAAAGATGCAAGGAGATGAATAATTTGCCAGTATATCTGAAACAGATGTTCCATTCTCCCCACACTCCCCCCAAATTCATGTATTGCTGATTGACGGGCAATATTCATTTCACGACCTGGCGAAGGTTGGTGAAAGACTGACGCGCCATTGTGTATCTGTATTGACAACTTGACCGACCTGTCTTGTACTTTCAATCACCCATGTTGATTTGGATTCATATTCTTGTGTTCTTATACAGCACAAATTTCTGCTTTCTTCTCCATTATTGATTGATGTCGTCGTGTTTTGGGGAGATATTACTGAGTTTCCAGTATTCATTTGGTGTGAACAAAACATAGTGGGTGATCGCCAAATGTACATGCCACTATTTTAAAGTGTTTTATGTTATGTTCTTGTCCTGTATTATTGGTAGGAATCTTCTGATGCTATGGTCATCAAGACTTGGATGGGAACTCAGGCAAAACAAGAATACAGGTGAGTCCATCTTTATCTGAACATTCACCAGGTTGACGAAGCCTTCTTTATGGGTGGTCATATGATATTGAAATAATAAAATGATCATTTCAGTTATCTTGAGCAAGTGTTATATATTTTTTGAGAAATTTTCCAAATTTGATGCCGGCATACGAAAACTAACGCTGGTAACATGCAGGTAAATTTCATTGTGGATGAAATTTTTAATTTCACTTGCCAGGCAGTCTAACGAAGAACTTCTCCGGTGAGTGTCAGAAAGGATTGGAGTTAGTGGATTGTGTGTGTACAGCTTGTCATCCTTGATTACGCAGATTTTTCTAAAGTGTGGATTTGGTTTTCGCTCAACTCGGAATATGTACAGGCTACAAAGTGGTCATTTGAAATATAACAAATTAAAATAAAACGTATTAAACATTATATAGCTGTCAGCTATATTAGACAAAGCCACCATAATGCGGCATAGCAAGCGAAATGAGGCCGAGCTACCATAGTGAGGCACAGCCACCATACTAAGGCATGGCCACCACACAATCTTAATAAATTAATATCCTGTCAATGCTCCCCAATCGTACATGTCGCTATATAGGATCTTACGTATTTCAATTGAATTTGGTGTTCTGAGCGCCCATACCATGGATATTTAATAGTATTATGACATCATGGTCGCGTCGGGACTCATCCATTTGCAGTCTGGGAGGAGAGATAGGTTCACTGTGTCCATTTACCCCAATGTTTACACCAAAGATCAGTCCATATATCTACCCCGTATTATGGTGCCACAATGTCGGGACCGCGGCAATATGAAAAGACACCCCGCCAGTCAGCCGGCTAATTCAGTTGAGCCAACCAAAAATTCTTTGTCATCAATGTTCCCTTCAAAGCACTATGAAGCGTTCTCGGGATTGGTTAACACGCGAGTTACTGCAAGCCTATTAGATCCTACAAGTGACATATCCAAATGGGGAACAGATAGGATTTAATTTTAATTAGATTGGGCCATCACGATGAACAGCCATTGTAATGAGGCACATGCACGGTGATGATGAGACACACTTAGTGTAATGAGAAGGGGGGGGGGGGAGTTGGTTTAATGTCACACTCAAGGTTATTTCACTCATATGATGACAGCCAGTTTGGCTGATGGAGGAAGTACATGGAGAGAATAACAACCCGTCCTTGCACACATGCACCAGTGGGGCTCAAACCCAGGCCGGTTCAGCGGTTTGAGGTTAGCGGTCACCAGCGATCGAAGCACCTTGGATCACTCGGCAATCAAGGGCCCTGTAATGAGGAACTACTACGTTGATGGGTCACAGCTTCCGTAATGAAGAAGAGCAGGTGTAATCAACCATGGCCACTTAGACGAAGCACAGCCATTGTAATGCGGCACCCCCACCATGATGAGGTACAGCCAGTGTATTGAGGCACGGTGGCTATAGTGAGGCACAGCTAGTGTGAGGAGGCACAGTTTCTTCTGCTTCTGCTGCTTCTGCTGCTTTTCAACATTTTCTCAATGCATACAAAGGCACACCCCAACGAAGTGTTGCACTTCAGTGAACTGAACAGTAACACAACAGCTGACAATTGTGCATTGCTGAACAGAAGGGCCACCTTCCAGAAGGTCATGTAGGAGCAGATCCACTTTTCAACATGACTTGACATGTTAGCAAATGGAACAATGGCCGACCACTTGCCCATTTGCCACTATTGGAAATCCCGTAAATTCATGTCACTTCGTCTCACATGACCGATATACCAGTTACCTTCAGTTTCCATTCAGTAACTGGAAAGTACTCCGCATTTTGTAACTATGATGTTCAACCATTTTCAGTTCAATGCAATTCATATATGTTCCTATATAGTTCATTTTCTGTTGAGTAACAGTGGGTCAATAACAGTGTAACTTTTCAGTAACTTATCAGTTGCTGAATATTTATGCCGCTTTTATTTCCGATCATTACCTGAACTGCTAAGGTTTACCTGTGTATGTCTAAGCTGATCACCCGTGGCCAGAGCTGTTTAACAAAGCTTCTGTAATAGTATGATGGAAGTTGTCTTCAAGCCACGCTTGTGAATGCTTGCAAATTAATCAAGTTTATGTCAAGCAGCTTACTTTGTGCAGTACGAACATAACCAATAGGATCTACATTGAAACCTGTGAATTCCGACATCTGGCTAAACTGACCAACCTTTAAATACTGACATTATCTAGGTCTCAATACTTAAATTTAAGTTATTTTGAACCTTGATAAACCAGAACCCTGTCAAAACTGACACTATACTCTGTTCTCATGCATGGTCGGTTTATACAGGTTTCACTGTACTTGAACTATAAAACTCTGCTCCAAGTTTTTTTGTATAGCGAACTAAATAGTCTATCAGTTTGCTGTGCTGTTCAGCAGCAATTTCTATGATATATTAACTTATTAAAACCAATTATAGCATTTGGTGACAGCTGACTTACCCATTAGAACGAACAGTTGAACTGATAAATCATTCATATCCAGTGGTATATGCCAAATACAAAAAACCTGACGTATAATGATATTGCAATACAATGGATGAAGAAAATATGAAGAACAGGCAACACCCATTTCATTCGGTACGGTAGCTGGACATGTGTCATATGATATGATATACTCATTGTACAGGGAAATTCAACTTGTGTGTGGCAATTCTCCAGCAATATAAATGATAAAATTCCTTCTCGAGAGAGGACATCCACAATACCATGGGTGTTTCAGGTTAAGAATTTTATCAAAAGCTGGATATGTTGGGAATTTATTCTTTTGCAACGTCTTCTCACTCACCATGCTGCATCATACTTATAAATCTTGTCTAGTCCGGAGATCAACCCTTCTTAATTTCATGCCAGTCCCCCAAATTCTCAGATATATAGTTTTATACTCCTGAGAAACTGATTCACTTTCCCAGCAAGTTAGCCAGCAAGCAGTTGCAACAGGAGAATTCATAGCTTGTAGTTCAATATAAAACTTCAATTTTTCAGTGTGAAAATTATCATAAAGAAAATGATAATCACATGAGAATAATAAAAATGCCATCCACAGATATTCTTCTCTCTGAATAATTATTTCTAAATGTTCTACGTGATTTGAGATGGTGTTAATCACACTATGTAACATCTTTGTTTACTTTAATATGTAATTATGTTCATTGCAGACACAAGGTTACAGAGCTGGATGATTACGTGTTTTCCTTTGCTTTCCGGCCTGGAGAAAGTAAACAAGACCTGGGAGCGAAGAACTTCGCTAAAATCTACTCCATTGAAGTGACGAATATCGGGAATAATCAAGGTGGTGCTTCGTCGTGTAGACCCTGCCCTAGAGGAGTACAGAACAATGGGTAAGTTGACCAGCCATTTTCCGAGTGTAAGTTACTCCCTTGTTTTACTAATAAAACAGGTATATATTATACTCCCAATGTTAGTAAATTAATATCTCGTCAACACTCGTCCAAAGTAGACTCTATATGTCACTGTAAGATCTTACTGTCTTGCTTTAATGGGAGCATCTGCCAATCATGATATCGCTTCAGTATCGATTATCGATTAGGAGACTGTGAAGACGGAGCTTTTCAATTTGCTGAGCCGAAAACAAACCACTGTGGTCAAATATCCTCTGATGTCACTGCCGTACAAACACTGCAGTGTCAATTTGTTTTATAACACTGGGTAGATTTAGGGATATTAGTCTACTGAAAATTGTATATGGGATGTATCTAAAGTGCCTTTGCCAGATAGGAAATTGTTTGGGAAATAAATTACAGTTTACATACATATAAAACTGTCTGAACTTGACCGATTGTACATGTGGATCCTTAGATTCTGCCCTGTGGAGCAAGCATGAGATAATGGTCCAGGAGTGTAGAAATAATCCTCATTATCTCCCTTCTCTCAGATGCATACCCTGTCCGGTTGGAAATTATATTGACCCGAATACCACTGAGTGTAAGCCCTGTCCAGAAAACACCGTCATTCTAGAAGGGAATGCCTGGGGGAGAGAATCATGCAAGTCATGCGGTGCCGGACTCCAGCCAGTAAAGGGGACGAACTGTGCCACAAACTGTAAATTCACCAATGGTGCAGGTCGCGAGTTCGACTTCACCAAGCTTGGAATGTAAGTAGAGTTTCTTGTCTCACTTCTTACTCCTCAGCGAAAGACACTTTTAAATTTTACCCATCACTACTAGAAATTTAATATATTTTCTCATGTTATGAGTATGGAAAATTTTGAGCCACCACCCATATATATAAATAACAAGTATCTTCCGCAGCCCATAGGTGTGATGCACCCCATCACTACTTCTAACTGATCGATGTTGATACTTAGCTAACATATTAATTGAAATAATGATTTGAATAATTTCATTTCCCACTTGGGAGAAGGGAAATCCATCTTTTGAGATGTATTTTCTTTCTCTTGGTGGGTATTTTCATCCCATTATCAATTCAATGGGATCTTCTTAATCCCCATTCCTGAGAATCCAAGTTCACAGGTATTACAAATGTAGAAATGAGTATTTTGATTACATTTTGATTGTGTTCTCCTTGCAGGTACGGGAGGTACATAGATGGTAGTCGACTGTTCACCTCGACTGGTACACAGTATCTCCACGGATTCAACATCAGTCTTTGTGCTGGTGGAGACTTCCCTACTGTCACCTGTATCAACAACGTCACCTTTGATGATGATGTAAGAACATGAAGTCTGAAAATGGTCATAAACTTGTTAATCTTGCTGGACAGTCTCAGTCTCTCTAGCCATTATCACAGCCAATTTATTCTGCTAGATGGAGCACATTTCTCTGTGGCATGTTCTATCCTCTGTTGACATTCCAAGGGTTTTACCGTCTTTCTCGCATTTCAAAGTATGGCCCACATGGCCTTGATCCCTATTCAGCCATGCTAAATAGGTTGTGACTGCAATAACTCTAAAAACGATTGACGTCAAATGAGGAATTTCTGATAGGGTGGCTGAGATTATTTATCGGAAATCTGCATAATCTAATATGGCCACCCTGGCCCAACCCCTGTTCAGTCATGCTGTATAAGCTTGTGACTGCAAAATTGCAAAAACTACTTGTCCGATTGACATCAAACTTGGACAGTGGGTTGATATTAGTGAGAGAATGGCTGGGATTGTTTCTCAGAAACCTGCATAAATTAATCCAATATGGCTGGATCACCTAGTCAGCCATGCTAAATAAGCTTGTCACTGCAATTATTCAAAAACAATCAAACTCAATGGGTTGGAGTTGGCAACCTGCGAAATCGAATATGGCCGACATGGCATGACCTCTATTCAGACCTTGCACCCCAGATTTGGCCATTCTATGCTTCTGACTACAATAACTGAGGAACGATTTCACCAGCTGACATTCGGTATTAGAGTAGCAATGGCTGCATAGCATTTGCTTGTTTTCGGCAACCTTCTCGACATGATCCCCACATATCACACTTCGCTATTTTACCATATTTCACACTGTTTACCTTTCAGAACTAAATTATCTCGTATTTGGAAACTTCTCCATTTCTTCATCAAAACTGATGTAACTGAAACTATCAAATAATTTCTTTTCAATTCTTGGATAATATAACAAATGTTTTAAGCACTCAATAAACATTCCTTATGATCATTCGATGTACAATTTTAAATAAACCTTGCATGTTGCCATACTGCCTATTGTATCGACGGTGGGGGACATGGACCACTCAGGTTTTCTGTGGATTAATAATTACTTCAGTATTAAAGTAATTGTAATGGTATTTTATTCTTTCAAAATTATCATGAATGGCATGAGTGATGGTAGACTGATTTTTTGTGAATATTTCTTTCTAAAGGCCCAGACTGAAGAAACGTTTAAAGGAGCCGTAGGTTTTCAGTTTACTGATGTTCGAGACTTATGGAATTTGAATACCTTTTTTGATTTGGGACATAAATGGTCCATATTTAGATTTATCTTCCTTTCTTTTAGGGTAATCTCTCTAATAATTCAATCACCCTATCAAAATTCAATCACCCCCAATTTTGGGGACAAATTTCAGTCGGCTGTTCTGATAAATTTGATCACCGTCTAAAATCAATGAAATAATGAAGAAATAATGAATTATATGCATGATTTTTAACCATTTTGTCCACTTCTTGTTCTAATAAATTTGATCACCCTCAGATTTTATGGGAGGAAATTTCACTCCCTGTGATTGAATCATTATAGAGATTACCTTAGCTTCCGTTCAGGTCTCCAGTCCTGTGCCAGTCTAGGATAAAGTGGGAAGCCCCTGCCTTGTTTTATTTTGGTTGGATCTCGATGGTTTATGGGCTTCAACGTTGAAATTGATAAAATCCAGAGGGTGGCTCGGGTAAAAGTTTCTGGCTGGGTGTACAGAAATAGCACTGAAATTCTCCAGCTGTGTTTTTCAGTACAGAATGTTTGCATGGCTAAAATTTTGCTGTGGGGTATACTATCGTGGGGGATGATAGTGGTGATGTACTGGGTGTGGCTTCTGGTGTTGGCGTTAAATTTGATTTACACTTCTAGATCAACTTCAAAATAGTTGTTAAACATATGGGCCGGAAAACCTGTTGTACATACCAGGTTGGGGGAAAAACTACTCTCCAGTTTGGAGGTAAAAAAGATCATCTTTATCAAACAGCAATCACGATAATATGGAAAGAGTTGCACTTTGTTTTCAAAAATTAATTATTGTCACATATCTTAACACATTTTCGCCAGTTATAGGATTTATAGCTTGAATTTTTAACAACGATAAAGAAAAATGTGCCTTTCTAGTACAACAAATAGATAGAAAATAATATTAAAACCACATGAGGTAAAACATGTGAATTGCACTTTGAAAATAATGTTTGTAGTTTTCAAGGTACGGTACTCATGAAATCTGATCTTGATTGGTAGAACCAAGCTTCTGGTGACAATGTATCCACTGCTATTTCCGACTGTTCAACCAATCAACAAGCTGTAGAGGTGGTCGGAAGATGTGAATTACTTACCCTCCCATAATTCCACAGATCACAATCTGATATGATAAAACAGCTGGTAATCTGGCACAATTTTTCCCCCATTTCCATGTTGGCGGTATAGGATAGAGATAGAGGTTAGAGGTTGTTACAGTATTCTCCCTTAGTCTTGTAAAGTGAATTTCCTTCAATTTACATTTTGTACTCCAATTCTAAAGATAGCTGGGGTAGTGTTTGAATGTGTACATTTGACAAATCGATTGAATCCGTTACAAATAATAGTATCATTTCTCTACCAATTTCTGTCTTCGAATGGTGGCAGATTTTCCGTGAGCAGGGTGAAGTGAAGGCTGCTGTATGCCGGGCCACGATGATACCTGCTCGCATGGATCATAACACCGTACTCTCCACCCAACCTGCCAGGTATACTATGCTGATTCTCTTCATTCATGGGGAAGGGAGAGTCCAGAGAATTCACTGCAGGATATTCCGTCTACTGTCTTATTGAAAATAGATTTTTCTTCATTGTGGGAGTGTTTACAAATTGGGACCAACTATACATTTGAATGACAACTTGGTCTCGAATCTGGATTAAATTTGGAGCCCAAAATAAAATGTTGGCATACCTGTACAATCCCGAGTGTAAACATTGTGTCAAGAGCAGTATGGTACCATAGCGTTGACTACATCTTCACTGTAGCGGTACTGAAGTGGACACACAATCATCAACGGACCGCTCTGGTACCGATACGGTGAAGATGTATTCACCACGATGGTGCCATACCGCTCCTGACACAATGTTTCCACCAGCGGGGAACTTACGTGTGTATCCTACATGTTTGAGCTGTGCGAGTCTTTTTATAGTCTGTCAATCGACTTTTAATTGTGTTTCAGTTCTGATCCAGTAATTTTGAAATTCTGATTTCTCAACAGCCTCGGTGACTATCTGGAGAAGATTGTGACGAATGCCAGTCTGTCTGAGATGTACAAACAGGAGGGCTTCCCATTAGAAGGTATGTCATGTTCTTTCTGGTTTGGGATGCTTTCCATTTGTGGAGATTGATATCAGGATCTGATAGTCGTGACAGTTCACTCAACTGAAATGTATAGCCCAAGGGCTGAGCTGTCAAGGTTCATACTTCATGTAAGGATCACGAGGCAATAACCAAGTCTGAGAATAAAAATGAGTCTAGACAGAAAGCTTTATAGCTACACTTACCCCTCATTATAATGCTGAAGTTGGAGGACAGAATGTTGACTGAACTATAGGCGAGGCACACTATAGTGAGTTTTCATAACAGCTGTGTACATATTACAATTATATATGGTGGACATAAAAGTGTCCGTGCTTAAACTGAAACCCGCTTTATAATGAACATTTTTCTTCTTTGAAGTAGCAGGAACGCAACTTGGCTGGGTGATGCTTAGTTGGTTCGTCGCGATATAGCTGAAATGTTGTTGAAAGCGACGTTAAATTCTATTCACTCAATATAATGAACCATGTTATAATTAGAGACAAGTGTACACAAATATTTGGACAAGGCACTCTTACACAAAGTATCGACCGCTAGTCATGCCTGTTTGGGGCTCTCAGAAAACTGATAGATAGAATGAAGTTGGAAACAAACAGGCTGTATATTAGAATATGAGAGAGCGCTTCATAATAAAGTTATCCTATATGGAACTCTCATTACATTAATGTGTAACTGTAGTACCTACTCAAATTTAGGTCATATCCAAGATAATCGTACAAATTATAGAAAATTTATTACCTGTTTCTTGGTTTACGACTTTAATTTTAACAATTTCAATGTTATAAATGTTAGCGTAGCACACAATGCCACGTTTTGTTATTCATATCATTATCTTGAATGTGGCATACACATAATAAGTGTCACAGTTACTTTAAAGCTTCTTGAGATGACTGAGATTCAGCAATATATCCATTTTATGCATTTAACAAACAAATCTCCTCAGATGTTCTCATTGTATTGTCTAACATGTAATTGTGATGGTTTTTCTTGTTTGAAGGTATGGAGGAGGACATTCATTTCTACTACAAATCAAACAGGTGAGAGCAGTTGATTGGATGATTTCCTGAAAAACACAACGAATATTTCAGACTAGGATCAATAGTTCTCTTGCTTTCTTCCATGCATTTGGCTTAAACGCTACTGTATCTTAAGGCTATTGTATCCTGTTGACATGTCCACAACTTTTGTTTTCGAATTGAAGATAGTTACAATGCTGTACTAGATTCATTCAACGTTGTATATCCCAAGAGTTTAGCTGTCATTGATGTTCATTTTGTTTGTACAGTGCAGAAATAACCTAACCTTCAGTGCAACTTGAGAAAACCTAATATGGGTGCAGAGCGAATTCTTGTGTTTACAAAAGTGTGCACATTTTGATCACGGCTGAAAAAACTACTAATAGAATGCGCAGGATGTGATGTTTATCAAATGCATCATAGTGTGTGTCGTGCCTCGTTATCGTATTAGAAAATGCACGACATGGAGTTTTTGACAGTGTTTCTCCTCAATGCGACGTCATACGCAGTCATGTGAAAGTGGCACGCTCGTACACTTCTTGACTGTGATGTGCACGCAGAAAATGGGTTAAGTTATTTCTGCCTTGTACTGTAAAATTAAATTGAAACATACAATGTAGCTTTGAGTGGATGTATGAAAGCCATATATATTTTAACATTACTGAACCCTGTTTAGTCCTACAGCTGCTTGTAAAGATGGCCGACGGACGATAATATCCATGAGATGTGACATTCAGGATGATGGTAACGGCACAATTGACCTCCCACCAAAATGCTCAGATGGGACCTGTGATGGGTGTACATTCCATTTCCTGTGGCGGACCCAGCATGCCTGTCCACTGTGTGAGGAGATGGACTATGAAGTTATTGTCGGAGAATGCGTGAGAGGAAGCCAGACCATCCATTATGTTCCCCCAAAGTACGACACACTTCTTTATATATTTTTACACACCGTCCTTGGACGAGATCATGTTAAATTGCGATCACAATTTCCATCTGTCTGTTAACTTTCGCATGTTTGTGCGTTATCTCCTGTTCCAGATCATGGATTGGTACCAAACTTTAGGTATACCTTGTCTGTGGATCAAGGAGGAACACTATTCATCTTGAGGGCAAAGGTCAAGGTCACTGGTTAAAAAGCAGTAAATCATTGAAATTTGTAATGTTTATGCTTTACATACAGTTCAGACTCGATGTGGATTGTGATGGCAAAGAATAAGCCTATTGATTTTTACTCCTCGGTCAAGTCCGTCCGTTCGTCGGTCTATCTTGCTTGTTAACACTATATATCAGAAGGCTTATAGCCAGGCTTTCTAAATTAATAAAACATGTCCAACTGGCGATGGGTCAGAAGCATAGTGCAGATGACTGACTTTGACCTATGTTATCGAGGTCAAATTCTAGTTAATGTTGTGTGTTTTAAATGGTTTTATTACCCCTCGGCCAACTTTGGCCTAGGGGTATTGTCATGTACGGTTGTCCGTACGTCCGTCCGTCCGTTACCGCGATATCTACAGAACCGTTTCATGCATGGCAACCAAATTTGTTACATCTATTTATCTTCACGTAAATCAGAAGCCTATCGAAAATGAGTCATCTCGGACAATATTTTGCAGAGTTATGCCCCTTTTTACAAATAAAAATCCATTTATGATTTGTTATTGTGATAATTTCAGAACCGTTCCATATACAACATCCTAACGTGATACAGTTGTTTCTCTTGACCTGAACTAGATGCCTATCGAAAATGAGTCGTGTCAGAAAGCATTTTGCAGAGTTATGCCCCTTGTCTACTTTTTTTTTTTCAAGAAAGTACACTTACAATACCAGGGGTAAATATTTCTTCCCACAAGCCAATCAATTGGTAGAGACACCCTTACATTATAATAGCTGGGGTTCAGAGCCGAGGGGTTTCGATAGCGCAGCTTCATGTTTATGAAGGACAATTAAAGGTCAGTTAAAGTCTTGTGTTCTTATTCAGCAAACTTCCAAAAGTTTCAAAAATGTTATTGTCTTACAGAGGCTGCTTATTACTGGAAAACCAGAAAATGGGGACAAAACAGAGGAAATGCTCCATGCTACCATTCGCTGTAAGTATTCCATACTGGCCGAACACTAGGAACTTCAATGAATCATATGGTATACTACAAAATTAGATTCAGTACAGTTTCAGCACGTTTGTGTCTAAGTACTGAAACAGTACTGAAATGTACTGGAACAGTATTATTATGTAACAGTGCGGACAGTACTGAAATGTTACGGTACTGAAATATAACACTGCTGTATCAGTACCGATATATAACAGTAGCAAAATATAACAGTACTAGAACAATATTGTTAAATATAAAGTACTCTTAAAGGACTGTAATATTATAGTACTCTTATATATAGTTCTATTTCGGTACTCTTTCAGTACTTCAGGTGAAATGTACTGAAACAGTACAGACACTATTTTTGCTGCTTTGTACTTCCTTGTATTGATGGAAATGACTGCAGGGGCTTCATGCCAGGAAATTTCATGGCATTATTCGAATATATCGAAACTGCTATTTACGAAAACCTCTACAAATTAGGCATTTGAATCTCAGACACTTACTGACACTTAAATGACACTTACTAGTAAAGAGAGTATGTATCATATGGTATTGGGGTTATTAGGTTCTAACATTCAAAATTGCTGGGTCACGTAAATTATGCCCTTGCCCAATATCTGATAGTGTGGACTTCTTAGAAGCCCACCCTGAGGGGCTCCCGGGGATTGACCGGAGGTGGCTTTGTGCACACCCAATGTCATGGAAAGAATATAAGGGGCTCAGCTCCTCGGACAGCTTCTCGTAAGAGGTGACTAACTGGGACACCCGTGAGGATCCCCACTGTAAAAAGGAAATGGGTCCTACCCATGGGGTCTTCGGTGTGAAAAGTAATAGGATGTCATGATATGACCAAAAGATTGTTGAAAGCGACGCTAAATTATACTCACTTTTAGAAGTCCTGTGATTGGTTGAATGTTCAGATCCATAAGCCAATGGTATTCACCAAATTGTTTTTTTCAAAACTTCAGATCAACCAATCATGCTCTAGGACCTGGAATATTCCCCATGATGCATCAGATTATCTGGATTGGATCATTACAATGTTCTATCAAGTTATTTGTTTGCCATGTTGTTGTTGTAAGTCAAAAATGTGCTGTTACAGATTGAGATCAGTATCCTGGTGGGGATCGGTGTAGGAATCATCATGTGTGGATGTCTGGTCTATTGCTGGAAGAAAAACAGGAAGTAAGTTTCCCTGATATTCATCATCTCAACATTTAACCTGCCATCTTTTCATCATAAGAGAAAGTCTTTTAAGTTTTGGACAGCTCTACACTCTTGAGCTTTTAACACAATTATGTAAAATTCAATATAGAGCCTTGTCGAGAGAATTTTAGTACTGTTGGCAACATGCCCTTTCGGACAGGCTGCCGCTAGCTACTCCAGTTGTTATCTTGAATTGTGCTCCCTAAATATTTGTAAAGGCGGATACTTCAAGATGTAGTGCGCATATGTTCAATGAAATTTGTTGAGGTTTTGATTTGAAACCAAAAATCAGCTTCTGTAACTGTCCCCATCACCAACCAAGAATTTATTTCGGAGTTAACATAACTCTACCCTTGTCTCCATAGACTGGAGTACAAATATTCCAAGCTGGTCCAGGGAGGCAGTGGTAAAGACGGGGAGATGGAGTTACCCGCCGTGGACTCGTGTGGGCTCGATGAGGGAGAGGAGGAGGATCAGTTTGACGCCGTGCAGTTCAAAGAAAGCAAGGGGAAGCGACTCTTCAATAAATTCAAGGCCAAAATAGGCGGCAAGGTAAATTTGTGGAGCAATAAATACCTTGGTTTTAAAAGTTCTTGATGTCATCTCAGTTATGCAATGGCACAAAAAGATACCTGTAGAATGTTTGATAGTTTAGTTTTCTATGGAGGTTTGAAACACATCAGATTCAATGTTCATTGGATCAGGCTCAATCTGAATGGTATACTTAATTCACCATGTATGGCAGGAGAATTGTTACACAATTAAACAAGTCTGTCATATCTATATATTGGACATCAACACTCAATACATATGTACTTCCAAACATTTCAGTGAAGGGGTATGTTAGGAAAAAAAGGGATTGAACAAAATTCGAAAAAGAAATTCTTTCAGCAGTCCCTCTCATGCAGCATTTTTCTCATCACAGTTTTAATTCTCAAAACCTTTATAAAAATAACGGTGAATGAGTTCACAAGTATTCGCTGAAAGAAGTCTGGTTGAAATTTTTTATTTCTTGTATACTGATATGGTGACAAACGTGATGGTCCGTCATTTTAGTACTATCCAGGCGAATCTTCTGTGAGTACATCATATAATATCCCTCCAATATTTTCCCTATCCATGGGTTGGACTTCAGCACAAATGCATAATTATTTTAGCATATATATTAGTTTCTCTTTCATTTTCGTTCTACTGAATTTTTTTATCTTGATGGAATGTTCATTCATTACTATAGTTCATTGAATGAATACCTCATCCCCGCCGTGAATTGAAATAATCCCAATATCGTCTCCAAAAAAGAATGCTTTTATTTTTGTCTGTTTATTTTTCTTCACCTACAAAATAATTAAGAATCGGAGGTAGCATGCTACATGTATTCTGTTACCATTCCAAACTGGCACGTCTCTTGAGTCATCCATAAAATTTGTTTGTTTTTTTTCTGTCTCCAAGAAATTCACTTCAAAATTTAATTAATCCACTTTAGATTTCCATAGATCAAGTTTAGATTTCAATGAATCCAGTTTAGATTCCAGTAAATCCATTTTAGAATTTAATCATGCTGATTGACTAATGGCAGCGCCCCTCCAATGTGACCTTTGCAAAGCGAACCACTTTATTGGCTGACAGAATGTGCGATGTTATCAATGGTTTAGTATGTTCGGCAAAGCCGTTTACCAGGGCTCGCGACTGTAGAGTTGAAAGGGGGGGAGGGGGGACCTGTAAAAATTGACTTGGGTGTATGAAGATGGAGAATGTGGACTCCCCCTTCCTCTCCCTCCCCCCAATATACTTTCTATTCTTCCCATACAGGGTTTGACAGCAGTTAGCATAGTTTGTGGTGGCCATGGTGGTGGGTTACAGGCATGTAGTACAATATGCCTGTGGATCATTTACCTAATCATCAAATCTTTCGCATTGTATTACGGGAAATTGTACAGATACATGGTACATGTAGCATGCGCACATTATTGTGCAGCAGGGTCTTACAAACCTAAATGTGTCACATGCATACATTATTGGTATAAATGCATTTGAATTACTATCAACACATTTATTGCTTGTATCAGTTACCTGCATGTGTTTATATTTGAAAATACGATCTTCACCAATTCAGTGGTAATCGTCCTGGAAATCCGAATCTGTCTTCCGTACTTCATGTAAGGATCATGTTTTTTGTCTATAGAGCTGATAAGCCCTGAGTTCACACCTATTGTTGTCCTCATGCAGACTTGGCTATTGTATGCCAGTGCATTATTTTGCGATTCTTACATGAAGTCTAAACCAAAGCTGTTCATGCTACTGGCATGTGCATATACATGGTCTGATCCAGTCTTTTATTCATTAATTCATTCAACAAATGGCAGCAAAATTATTTGAAATGCGACTGTGCTGCAGTACCCAACGAAGTCCCAAAACGTTTGGGCTTTAACAGACCACACAACTAGGCGCATCAATCTTTCAGCAAGGTGTGAACATTTTCTCCTTAAGTCTAAATAACTAATTCTGGTTATTAGAGATGTATGGTAAATTCCCTTATAATTTAATCACCCTATTGAAATTGAAGCACCTGATCAGTCATTCTAATATATTTGATCACCCTATAAAAATGATTAAAATTGTTATGTTGTGATGGATTATCCACAAGATTTTAGACCATTTTCCTACGAAGTAGGCTACAGATCGCAAATTGTCCGGTAATGAGTGAGTGAGTCAGTCCATCCGAATCCTTTCGTCGGCAAAATAAGGAGAACCGTTGACATTAGAACCTTGATTTTTGGCATGAACGTGCATTAGGGCATTGTTACCAGCAAGTTCTGATCTGAAATAATTCTGATTTAAATTAGATTGATAATTAACACTTCAGTATATTGTTATACATGTAGCTATATGTGGACTATAGCCTTTAACGTGTATCAGCTTCAAATTCAGGTCAAATTACCCAGAGCTAAAAATACCCTGTCCCACTGTATGTCTTTGTACCGGTTATGCTCAGGAGAATGACATAGAATAATTATTATCTTGTGCAGAGAAGGTGTTGGTCTGGAGTTGAATTACCGTAAACTACATAAATGCTACCTTTCTACTATAGTACTATATATAAAAATTTGTTGTATTGTTGGGAAAATAATGCGATTCAAAAAGTTGTTTTGATCCTGGACAAGGGCACTGAAAACCATTAAAGATATGTAAATGTATTTTCACACGTAAAGCTTGAAATCTACTGAACCTATATTATTCAATCTGTTTCCTTTAATTAAAAAATTGTAAAATTAAATCGGCGATCGTTATTTATTTTGGAATGAAGGCGCATTAGGAGACTGTTACCAACAAGTTCTGAGCTGACCTACTTTTGATGAACATTTCTGCTGATTTTTGATGAAAATCACTGGCGATTCTGACTTGGGCGATGCCCATCTTAATATAGGCAGGATTTCAACTGGGGGTGGGGATTTCCAAGAGTTCAGTTCACGTTCGAGTCCTAATGCCTACTGTACTTCGTAGGTCCTGTGACGTTAGTCACACTGCTCATGTTGTCAACTTCCTGTTCTAATAAATTGATCACCTCCTGATTTTATGGTAGGGAATTTCACTTCCTGTGATTGAATTATTACAGGATTTATGTTATTTAGCGTTCGTTATTATCCACATCAAAATAGTAAAATGAGTGACAGGTCTCCTGGTGTTGAAACTGCTTACTAAAAGGGTGCGGAATCACTATAAGTGTGTCATTACTATTCTCTGTTCAGAAACAGATAAGGAAACTTGAAAATGTGTACTATAGTGTCACCTCTCTATAACACTGTTATAGGGGGTCAATACTTAAACCAGCTTATAGATTTTGAGCCTTATTACGAGCGGAAATAAAATGCATTTGTCAATTTGGGG
Organism: Hanleya hanleyi; assembly: GCA_036873755.1. NCBI lineage: Eukaryota > Metazoa > Mollusca > Polyplacophora > Lepidopleurida > Hanleyidae > Hanleya > Hanleya hanleyi. The sequence continues at coordinate 28,552 of JAVTVY010039524.1, read as the reverse complement.
GACACCATAGCACCCACCCTATATCAGAATCAGCGCTATATTGCGGCACCTTATATTGAGGCTAGTCTACATTGTCTTCTACAAACCATGTATGGAGAACTTTTGGATTTATTAACTGGATACTTTTTGAGTTTCCAGTTTTCGAAAAAATTATCTTGGAGGAAGACTGAAATGTTGCCAGTTTATGGATTCAGAAGTTGTCATATAAAGTGTTTTCTTTGATACCAGCTTCTGAACGCCACTTAACAAATCATTTATATATGTAACTATATATTTGTGTGTAATATTGTCTTTCAGGATGAGGACAATCCGTTTGAGAGTATCACATTGTCAGAAAAACAGTCTCTGACTTAGGAAGAGACAGATGATTTCCAAAGATGTCACAGAATTCACCGGACCTTGTTGAAAGCTGTGGTTATTATCAAAGATATATTTCTATATAATCGTAGTTTCTCAAATAAGGTTGGGTGCTAAACTTAGACTTTACCAGCAACATGGATTAATATGATCAAAAACATACTGAATGGGGTAAGAGAGCATTATTTTATGTATACAAAGAAGTTTTTACCCCTCTCTCTCACTCCTCTATGAGGTTCTTGGTCTTTAACAGAAATTTGTGAATGCACGATTCTCTCAAAGTATTTCAGTAGCCAGCCAAACTGACAAGTAGATGGCTCAAGTCACGCAATGTTAACATCTGTTGTATTGATCAGAGTAGGTGACTCAAATGTGCAAGTAAACAGGCAATTTAACCTACTACCTGCTCCTTATAAAAACCATAATGGCTATCCTGCCATCAAATCAGTCAAATTTGGAAGAAATTGTTTCTTTCAGTGATTTATATTAGTAATGAATGATTTGATATTAGCCCACCCTTGGGGTTCTCAGGTGTAATAAAGTATAGGACCCTATCTGTGGGGTTCCTGGGTGTGAAAAGGAATAGGACCCAGCATCGTGATATGAGTAAAATATAAGCGATGTCAAATCATATTCACTCACTCACCCTAAGGTGTAACAATGCCGTACAATGGTTCTAGGATTTCATGTATTCTCCAGATTTTTTTTCTCTTTTTTAACACCAATTGGTCAAGTTTTGATTTACAATGTATATGAGTATTGTTTTATCGACTTAACATTCACACTTAGTATTCACCCCAAAAATATCAGGTTACGACTTAACAAGCTAGTCAAGTGCTCACATTCTTTCTTTTGTTTGCATTTAATTTGTAAATAGATCAACTTACAATATTGTATTTTATTTGCATGAAAGCCTTCATATGGCTACTTATAGATATTGAATTTTTGTGTGTGCTGGTGGCCTTGCATTCTGAAAAGTGAACCAGGCTGATTTTTCCCCGGTGGGTCTGATTTCCACAGCAAGTTTTTACCGGGGTGATCAGCCCTGACAGATAGCAAGGCCTGAGCTGTATACATATACGTGGGAATAAAAAGTTTAATTCATGATTGCAAAATATGTACAACTGTACCATATAATACTGTTACTCTGAGAAGATGTTTCACACATGTGATTATTGTTACATTTCCAAGATGTACAAGTATGTAGTTTGAAGTTCCTTTTCAAATTCAAACCTCTTTTATCTCATGAATTGGAAACCTACACATCTGCTTTGAAGCAGGATACATTTTATTTTTGAATTTTAGTCCCAGTTATACAATCCTACAATACAGCAAGTCTGCATAATCCATTTTGCCTGAAGTGCTGGTTGATTTTATAGATGCTTCGCTTAAGTTTCTTTATCATTTGCCAAATACCTTGGATATTTACCATGCAATGTTTGCTACACATGAAATTTGGGTCTAGATCTGATGGTTGTATAAAAGGCTTCAATATAGATGGCTGGAAAGCAGTTTTCATGCGAGATTATATTAGTTGTAGATATATATGTATATAGTTGTCACGGCATACTGGACTTGTTCATAATGCTCTCTGTATTGATACTCAGCTGACTGGTGAGAAATTGAAAAGCTAATTGATGTAGACTTGGAAGTTGATGTCTGATGTTGATTAAGAAGCTGTTTGGTTGGAGACATTGTGTATTACGTTGAATGGTAAGAGACTGAGAAGTTTATTGGGTGAGCATTTAATTAGCAGGAGGCTAAGGAGCTGATTTATTTATACGCAAGAGAGACTGTATCTGTGTTGAATGAAAATTTTGTGTCAAAAGTGGGATGTTCTGCAGTATCCGTATGGCATGTTCGTGTCAGAAGTGGGATATTCTGAAGTATTCCTATGGCATGGTGGTGTCAGAAGTGGGATATTCAGGACTATCCTTATAGCATTTTGATGTCAGAAGTGGGATGTTCTGAAGTATCCCTATGGCATGGTGGTGTCAGATGTCGGATGTTCAGGAGTATCCCCATGGCATTTTGATGTCAGAAGTGAGATGCTCTAAAGTGTCCCCATGGCATATTGGTGTGAGAAGTGAGATGTTCTGAAGTATCCCCAGTTTGTAGCCCAGGCTTCAGTACCATTATTCTTAATTGCTGGTGACAACTTTTTATGTCAGAATTCTAAGAAGGTTGAGATATTTGAAGCCAGTGTAGTGAGGAACTCCACATGTGACAAGTCTGCTAACTTGTAGTGGACTAATTACATACAATACTTGTAAACTGGTGTAATGGTCCGAGTGCATGGGGGTTGGACTTACTGCCGATCAATGATGGCACTCTGCACTACATGTACATATGACTTAAGTAAATTTACCGCACCCCACTTCACCACTGCTATATATATATATGTATGTATCTAATGTTTCTCTTGTCAGGGGAGTGCTCTTTGCATCACCTGCTCACATTGCCTGTTATTCAAGATTGTGCCTTTACATGTATACACATAGCCGCAACATTGCTCATGTTTCATACCTCTTTACTATCATACATAATAAATACATTTTTGTTTTTAGCCATTCTTACTACCATTGATGAACCTTTACCCTGCCATCAAGCACATTCCGTATGATCCACACATAGCATAATAATTGATTCCTGTTGGCAGTTAAATTCGGTGTAATCTGCAGACTGTAGCCCAGGTATCAACAAATGTGCATCCTTCGGACTTGGTAGTGGTAGAGGAATATTAGCAAGTCAGATGATAAACTCCTTGTAAAGTACGCATCAGATTTTGTTGTGTGTGATCAATGAGAGGTTTTTTTTACTCCGGATGTGAGGAGGAATCCATGATTGTCCTATATCATGGCTACTTGAATATTGGTGGTGTGCTGGGTAAATAACTTTCCAGTTCCATTGATCATTTTTGATTTCCTGTACGTCATTCCAAATATCCTGTGATAAATTCTCCATGTTCATTCTTATTTTATAATAATTTGACGTATAGTGTCACTGTGCATCAATATTTATCTGTCTTTTGCAAGTTTCTTTCACATTCCATATATAAGATACGTCGGCAACATTATTTTATACTTTATAACTGCCACTATCTTCATTGTCTTCTTGTTACTACATTTATCATGTTTGCTATTTTACCTCATTTACTCTTATGTATTCTATAACATTCCAAACCTACTCTCACATGATATATTTTGTTGCTAGATTTTATTTGATTAACTAGAAATGTCTTATATAACACGGAGGTAATTTTATATGTATATGGTAAGCTTCCGGATTATCTATGAGCCAAAACTGGACATGGGCGCACGTCGAAAAAGACATTTCGGAGGATGGGACCGTGAATGTCCCTATACAAAAGTGTATCAATTCTGGTGACATAATATTAGTTGTAAGATATCCAATAATCCATTGGAAAGCAATGGAGTTTTATAGAAACAGTGCATCATGGGATACGTTCCAGTTTATTAGCACCTGATTGGTCAAAATTTACTAATTGTAATCCAGGATTTTCATTTGTCTGTGGACAAAATTGGAAAAAGCCAGTCCTATTTTCTGTAAAGATTCTTCGATGACACAGTTTGTTTCCTCCGTAGTTTACATATATGACAGTTTATTTGTTCTCTCAATAGTTTGCATGTATAATGAGTGGTACGTTTATCTTAATCATTCCTTTATTTCAAATATTTCATATATTTCACAAATTTTACATCTTGAAATTACTATTTTTCATCATCAGGTAGTGGGGCTCAATCTTTTCTATATATTCAGTGTAAGAAAGTTGGTCAGTTTGCATGTTGTGATTTCCTATTTTGCATAATGACATATTCCATTTTTTTTCTTAATTATTACCATTTTGAACATTCTGTTCCTTATTTCATCAATTCCTGAAATCCAAAGTGTGATATGAGATTTGATTTTAGTGCAATATAACAATTATATAATAGTACGTACTGTTTATTTGATGCATTTAAAATATTCTAGTTAAGTTTTAATCTCGGACTACTGCTCACTACAGCTCACACAGTTTTAGACTTATTGTGGAGCTGTCCTATGTATTGAAACCTGTCTACCCTGACCAGGAGCGAGGTCAGGATATGGATTTGGATATGACAGGATTGGGTTCACAGTTGTAAAAGGCCTGTCCCTTTCCATATATTATGTAACACAATTTTTGAAATTTATAGACTCTTTAGATAAAGTGTAACTGAGGCACTTGTGTAAGTGTATGTCATATTCAAAATAATGATAACAAAATATAGTAAAGTTTGTCTCCAACGTTTCACTCGTCTTCTGTCTCAGAGGATTCAAAGGCAGCTTTCTACAGTGGAAGAGAAATCTGCACTGCCCCTTTGACGTCAGAGATGACCTTAAACACGTCATATACTTTGAGCATCCTGCACTGTCTGTGGGATGTCGCGGCAAGGCAGAGAATGAAACAGTTTTGTTGCTTTGTGGTGTATATATATATAACTTTATTTACTGAGGGTTTACAAAAATACTCAGTCAGTTTGAAAAACTGTTCTTCCCTGAGGCCCTCTAACAACAAGACAATTGCAAAGAAATAAGCTATCATAATTACACACGTACATGTATAAAACAAATCTGAAGGAAAACAAGGATATATATACAAATGTTACTCAATGTTACTGCATGTTCATTAAAGAATTCATCATTCTGGACTTGAATATCCCAAGGGAGGGAGATGTTGTAATATTTTGGTCTAGGGAGTTCCACAACTTTACTCCTGTATAGCTCAAGCTTTGCATCATATAGCATGTTTTGGGTCGAGGAAGGTACAGTTTGTTGTTCGCAGTTGACCTGAGGTTTCTCGTTGTAACTTCATTTACATATTTAAATAGATCATTAAGGTATGAGGGACATTGCTGGTTGATGATTTTGTACATGAAGGTTGCTTTTTGAGATACTATTCTGTCTGGTATACTGATCCATTGAAGCTCTTGCAGAAGAGTTCTTGTGGGAGTTAAATAGTGGGAGTTCAGGATGATTCTGGCAGCACGTTTCTGTAGTTTGTACACTCTGTTTATCTGGGACGCAGTTGCATTTCCCCAGATTGTCATACAATAATCCATATGTGGGAGAATATATGCATTATAATATATAATTTTGGCTTCTCTTCTCAGAAGATGTCGGTATCTGTAGAGGATACCAAGTTTGGTGGATATCTTGTCACAGACCATATCAACATGGTCCTGCCAACTTAGTGTTTGGTCAATAACTAGTCCTAGGATCTTATCGGACTGCACATTTTGCAGTTCAGACCTGTTAATTTGTAAATGGATATCTTTGTCAATCTTTTGAAGCTTAGGTCTCGTACCAATGAGCATAATTGTGGACTTTGTTGGGTGAAGATACATTTTGTTTAGAAAACACCATTCCTCAATGACCTCCAAATCCGGACCCATGATTCTTTCAAGTTCTGTTACACCAGAACCATGTGTATAAATAGTACTATCATCAGCATACAGGTCTATTGTACTCGAAATATCACAAAGCAATAAGTCATTCACATATATAATAAATATCAGGGGTCCAAGTATGGATCCCTGAGGAACACCAGCCTGGATTGGGAGAAGATCAGACCTGTGGTTCTCTATGCTAACAAATTGTGTTCTTTTGTATAAGTAAGACTTCATCCAGCCAAGTGATTTATCATCAAGTTGGTATATTTTCATTTTGTCCATAACAATGTCATGGTTTACAGTGTCAAATGCCTTTTTGAAATCCAGTTTGACACACCCTACAAGATTGCCATCATCAATAGAGGATAACCAAGATTCAATCATTTTAGTCAGTGCGCTTTGACATGAATGTTTAGCACGGAAACCTGATTGACTATCACATAACAGTTTATAGGTAGACAGGTAGTTGTAGAGGTGGTCATGAACGTGTCTTTCTATTATTTTTGAGACTGTAGAGAGAATAGATATTGGTCTGTAGTTTTCGGAAAGCTCAGGGTCCCCAGATTTGAAGATAGGGATAACTTTTGCTATTTTCCATTTTTCTGGAAATTCTCCTTTCTGAATACTTAAGTTAATTATATCGGTTAGGGGTTCGGTTATTATGGCTGCTGACATCTTAAGAAATTTTGGCCCTATGAGATCAGGACCAGTGCTTTTACTTGTGTTGAGGTTTGTCAGATATTTATATACAGTTGCCATGGTTATTGAGGGAATGGTAAATTTGACATCTTCAGATATTCTTTCATTTACAAAACTTTTTAATCTTTCATGTTCAACTGGTTTGGGATCAAAATGAGGGGGTGCAGATAATGTAGGCATTTGGGAAGGAATGTTAGTGTAGAAATCATTTATTTCATTTGCTATAGTTTTCTTGTCTGTAAGATATTCACTACTGGGTTATCAATCGTACATGCTTGTGGCGCCGTCACCACAATAACATTAATAACATCAAAATTGTCAAAATTAAAGTCGTAAAACAAGAAACAAGGTACAAATTCTATATTGTGAGAGATTATCTTGGATATGGCGTAAATTTGCAAAAGTATAACAGTTACGCTTTAATGCTTTCCCCTGACCATAAAGCATTTTTCCGATATTTCAGACAATCCAGCAGTATTATACTGATGATCTCAACAGAATGGAATAGAATTAAAAACTCTGGATCATACCGTTCGTTGTTGTTGTGAGCATGTCGGCTAATTTTGGTTTAGACTGGTTTCATCCTACTCAATATTGAACCTATGCTTAGAAAGTGAACCACAGCAAAAGTAGAAGCTGTAATTAGCTTCCTTGTAGAGAAATGAACAGTATGAATCTCTTTAGAAATGTATTTAACTGTTTTATTATGGTTGTGTATACGAGTAGGTATTGTATTATTTCTCGCTATAACAGTATTTCACTCTTAATGGTGTTTATGATATTTATCTTTAATGCATTTAACTGTTGTTGTTTTAGTTCCTTCATTTACAGTCCCTTAAGTAACATTGTGTTCATTTTCGTCTGTTTGTGACTAATGTCATGGTTCTATTGTTCATCATTTTCATGAATAAAAACTGCTATTTTCTGAGTGAAAATATTTTTATTCGGTATCCTTGTGTACTGCTCTATGGCAAGCCTGGAAATAAGCACCTGTCATAACTACTTGTCACCCCTATTTTGGGAAATGTTCTGCACCATGACCTGTTGACCTTTGTAAATGGAGATTCAAGCTGGAATAGTTCATCATGATCTGAAGGGGTGTTTTAAAATTTGGCAGGTACCTATTTCCAGCCTTGTATGGGGCAATTGAAATGGTCCTTGGTCATTGTGTTTGAGCATTCGCATGTATCCGATTACAGGGCAAAATTATTAGATGCAAGGTGTACTACCCTATTTCTTCAAATTTTTCGAACAGCAATTTTATAATTAGAAGAAATAGGGTATATGCAAATTTCCATTGGAACATCTTGTCCAGCAGCCAAAGTTAAGCAACATTGAGCCCGGTCAATAATTGGAAAAGAGAGAGAGAGAGAATTTAGGTTTAACATCGCGTTCAGCAATATTTCAGCTATATTGGATAGAGGACTGGGTACTGTAGGCCTACTGGCTGAGCTGATCAATGTTCAGGAAAAAAAAGAGACTGTGGGCACTCTCGTGTCCTGGCACATGTGTCCATTCACTGGCACATGTAAGCACCATTGTGATACAACTGAAAAATTGTTTCAAAAAAATGACGTTGAGTTCAACTCACTCACTTATTAGGTGCAAGGTGAACTTCTTGTCCAGCAGTTAACTTTGAATGCCTTTGTCAATCAATTTCAAATTTGTGCATATTGCTCCTGTCTGGAGGTAGAGGGGTGAAGTTGCAAGAACTTGACCCTAATCCCATGTACATTAATGGTACCGGTACAATAAATAAATCTAAACTACAGGAAGACACCTTTTGGTTTTGCCTCCAAATATTCATTTGCCCCATTGTTCAATGTATGACCTCTATACTGATTTGCATATTCTCATTTGCATCAATAGTACATACAGGCTCACAGTCCTAGCTCATGATTATCAGTCGTCGCTATATAGCTGAAATATTGCTGAATGCGACGTTAAACCCTAATTCTCTCTCTCTCTCATGATTATCAGAAGCAAATCAACTAAAGTCTGCAAGATTAGACGAGCTAGATGGCTCTGGCCACTGCCTCCCTGCTTATGACATGATGTGACAAAGGTAGCTCCTTAGTAAAATTGTTTGTGTCGTCACAGTGTGGTAATGGAAGTGTACAGTTTTCAGTAGCTGCAATGGGTATAGCGACGAGCTGCTAGCATTGGTAGAAACAGTATCTCAACGGGTAAGTTTGAACACAAAGTTTATATATTTTTGTGATTATATATACATTTCGTTCAAATTTCATCCACCATGGAGCCTAATGATCGTTCGAGGAACATATTCACAACAGAGAGCATGAACACTGGAACATTTTGACCTTTAATCAATGGAGGAAAGCTCAGATTGTCTCCAGCATGGATAAAATGATGATCGTTTTGGAGGTTTCTAATTTATTTTATTCTGAAAAGAATTGCATGATCAACAGAATGGGGATTGCGCTTCACGATTTCGTTGAAATTGGTGGTCATCTATATCAATGTTTGCATAATATCTTCTCAGTTTCACTGATGAGTCTTTTCATGGTAGTGTATGGCTAGCTGTATGTTTCCAAATGGGATGTGTATAGATCACTGCGATTGTCGAAAAAGATGGGCTTTCATACGGAATATCTGAAGACGTCAACCATAGATTTCTTATCTCTTAATACCAACAATTTTACTTGGGTTAGCGATTCCATCGAAGCTAAAAAAATCAATTATCCATCAAGTACACGCACCACTTTCGGCGTGCAGCTAGCCGATCATCACCATGCACCTCACAGCAACTGTAAACTACACTTTCGCATCACTTCCGTTCCCACACTGTGGTCGTGTTAGTGCAGATTCAAAATAAATATCGCGTGATGCATCATGGAAGATCAGCTAATGCTGGAATTCAGTTACTCAGCTTATGAAATGCACATAATCAGACTAGCTTGTCTAATGTAATGTTAGACTTTGTGCAAATATTCATTCTTAACACTCATACTCCTGTCTGTAAGGAACTTAGTGGATCGGTTATACTTGTACAATAGTAACCAGGCATGTGAGGGCGAGAAATAGAAACACCAACACTGCTTATGGGGTGTGCGTCTATCATACTACTGTCCCCCATATTAAACTAGATCCAATCGATCGAATATGAACGAGGAGGCATCCCTTTTGCATCTTTAGTAAAGGAAACATTCATTATTTGTGAAGAAAGTAAAAACGTTAAAACTTAGGAAAAAGTAGGTTAACATACCAAATTTTGAAAGAATCCATTAAGGTCCAACAGTTACTGTCCGGAAATGCAATTTTACCTTGGCCCTCAGGTAGCGCCATGTGTAGGCAGATAGGCATAAAAAATAATCCCAACCGAGATCTTGAGGCAAGATCCCTTGACATTGGAAATAGAAAATGTTAACTTGGCCTACAGGTGGCGCCACCTATGAGCAGATCGACAAGAAAAACAATCCCAAGTGAAACCTTCAGGTAAGGTACCCATATACCAAACTTGGAAAGAATCCTTTCAAGTTTTAAAAAGTTATTGTCCGGAAACAGAATTTTAAATTTGCCTCCAGGTGGCACCTCCAATATGTGGATCAACATGAAAAACAATGCCAAGCGAGATATTTACACACCAAATTTGGAATAAATCGGTCCAGGTTTTCGAAAGTTATTGTCTGAAAACACTTTTGACTTAGCTTTCAGGTGGCACCACCTATACACGAATCAACACGAAAAACAATCTCACGCCATATACGCATAACAAAATATATATGTCTGCCAAAAGAGCAGTACAATTAATAACCATTGGAATATTCATGTGTTCTTCACACAATTATTTGATGAAATGCTCTGCCCGTGTTTCACACAAGTTTTCATATTTGTAGTAAATATGTTGTGATTATCTTGTCCCATGTTTGAGAAAATCGTACTGAAAGTTACCTCTCGCTGGGAGAATTTTGGCTGTGAAATCCCATCTCTTGCATCACAGGTGTAAGACTGTCGGAAATTCGACAGCAGATCAGATTCTGAGCAATTCAAGCAATACGATGGTATCATAAAATTCACGATCATAGGGCCCTACCATCGCCGTTGTATCATCACACCCTACATACCAAACGGCTGCTCCAACTTCCGCCGGAGGGTGAACTAGGGAAATTACAAATTTGAGAAGCTAAAGCATGGAGCTATAAATCGGATAATTCGATTTATAGCTCCATGGCTAAAGTAAGATCAGATTTTTCATTTGTTTGGTAGTTTTCTCATATTTACGAGTTTATGCTCGTATTTACTACTCGAAAAAGGGGACGTGTTAGCAATAAGTGTGAAATTTTCAACTCGTCCTTGTATTATTTTTTAATTACAATTCATTTTATCTGGCATTAAGAGCTATATTTCAACATAACAGTGATTAGATGCTTAAAAAATCATCTATTTGTGTATTATCCGCCAAATAAGTTATAGATATATGAAGAATAGTTCCTTAACAGCATGTTGATAGCTTGTAGTTTCAAATAGTTCAATCTACTTCGGTCAGTAGTAGTGTTAACGGGAATTGAGTTAACTTTCACCCGGATGTAAAAATGACGTCACTTCCGGTTGGGGTGAATGGAGCGTGACCTTTGGACATGTCCAGACTTGTCTGTGTCTGTTGATGTACTGGGGTTTTTCCCGGCCGCCATGATGGGATAATGGCGGATTTACCGGAAAGACCCGAAGGTGGCGGCCATTGTCCGCCATTTTCCAAAATGGCGGATAATGGCGGATAGTGACCGGAAACACCCGAAGGTGGCGGCCATTTTCCAAAATGGTGGATAATGGCGGATAGTGACCGGAAAGACCCGAAGGTGGCGGCCATTGTCCGCCATTTTCCAAATGGCGGATAATGGCGGATAGTGACCGGAAACACCCGAAGGTGGCGGCCATTGGCCGCCATTGTGGGAAAAAACGTATAAAAGGGGTGATTTTTAGTGGTTTGGTGTATTCATTGCACTACCCAACGGAGCTATCTGACCTACCTGCCTGCCTGACCAGCCTGTCTGCCTGACCACCCTGCTTGCCTGACCAGCCTGCCTGCCTGAACCACTCGGACGAGAGGAGGGCCTCACTGGAGCATGAGACGTGGAGAAGATTTTCATTTTACCAGTGCAACTTCACCAGCCTATTTCACCCTAGCAGCTACTGACCAGCCTGAGCCCACAGTCATGGAGTCATCCCAGCGAGCTAAGCTTCAACAGTACCGTGTTCGCCTCATTGATGAGATGCAGCATGTGGCCGAACTATGTGATCTGCTTATGGAGGAAAACATAATCCTTAAACACGGTGTCGAATATATCATGGCACAGAAGACCACTTCACAACAAAACAGAGCCCTCATCGACGATCTACTGCGCCGTGGCCCCTATGCATTTCTAGCCTTCGTGGAGGCGCTGAAGAAGACGGGAAATGAAGAACTAGCAGATCTACTTCAAGCCCAGGATTCAGAAGATAATATCTTAGTCATGGACATCGCCGAAGAGCGTACAGCTACCAAACGTACGCACCAAGAGTCCGGTCTACCTGCCAAACCCGGCGCACTACCCAAACGGCCCCGACTAACACCTTTAGAAATACCTCAGCAAGTGCTTCAGCCAGTGCCCCAGCAAGTGCCTGAGCAAGCGAAAGAAGAGGTGCTACTTCCTATGTCTGTGCAGGAGATCAATGACATTATCCAGCAGGCCTACCAGGCGGCCCACACGAACACTTGGGAGCTCTCTCCCTATTTAACTGTGAGTGTCAAAGAAGAGGAAGTGCATTTTAACGCACCGGCCTGGGACGACAAACCACCTAAGCATATCGCCTTGACGTTGGACACCTGGATAAGAGTACAGATTACGCCGTCGATGCGGTCATTGACCACCAGGGGAGTGACGAAACGAAATTTTATGTGGGTGACGACATCTTTGTCACCTGTTCTACATTCAACAACATGCTCCTCGTGCATATTCGAAAATGGAAAATGAGGTCAGATACGCAACAGCGTATAATTATTCCTTGTTCTCAGGGCGTCACCCTGAAAATACCTGCGTGGCGGAAGCTGCAGAGTCTCACAGCTGTAATTCATGAAGCCCTGTCTGACCAGGTGTCTCAGTATATTTATAAGAAGTACATCGACACATTCCTGGATCATCTCAGACCCCGCATTCGACACTTGCGTATCCAGCAATGTGCAGGCTGTGGGAACAAGAACGGGCTCTTCAACACGCATACGTGTGTGGACAATAGTATACCATCAGACGCGCTCATCACTGAGGCACTACAGGACGTGAACGAGGTGCAAATTGCCCAGGCATTGGAAGCTGCCTGTCCACCCAGAATTCCACGTGAACAGATTGCCACCTTCATCTACGTGCACCAGGGGCGGAAAGACGATGATGAGTTCAAACAAGTCTTGTTGCATAAATATTGAACATTTCACACAAGTCTTGTTGCATTGAACATTCAGACATTACCGTATTCCTACATTCTATGTTCATTCTACGTTCATTTAAGCGCCTTGATAGCGTATAATTGTATTAAAAAAAAATTCAATACCCAGAGTCTACTGTGGTGAAGACGTTCATTCTACTGTGTTAGTCTTGTTGCATAAATATTGAACATTTCATACAAGTCTTGTTGCTTTGAACATTCAGACATTACCGTATTCCTACATTCTATGTTCATTCTATGTTCATTCTACGTTCATTTAAGCGCCTTGATAGCGTATAATTGTATTAAAAAAATTCAATACCAAGAGTCTACTGTGGTGAAGACGTTCATTCTATTGTGTTAATAAAAATAGTAGAAATTCAAAATGGGTGTTAGTGTTCATTCTTTGCAAAGATAATTGTATTAAAAAAATTCAACACTAAGAATCTACTGTGGTGAAGACCTTAGGTTTTCATATTGGTGATGGGAGCTTCCGTAGCCGGCGTTTGGCTAGCCATGATCGTTGTGGTAGCCGCTGTAGTTGCTGGGGGTCTACTATTTAACCACTCTACCTTGGGGAGTTCTTCATCGTCTGTGACTTGATCTTCTTCCATAGCGTCCCTTATCTCTTGGTCTTGTTGTGCACCTCGCCGTCTCAACGTATCAGCAATATGATGTTCATGCACCCGCTGTAAGCTGGTAATTATTGTAACATGTTCATCGTTGTCTTCTCCACTGGTGTGAATCACTTCCCTATGCTCTCTCGGATCTTGTGGGTTCATCGTGTTGAATAGCCTCCGTCTGGTAGTCATGATGTAGTTCTGAATGAATGGATAGCAGACGAGATACTGCGCGTTATTTATAGTCTAACCGTAGAGCACCCGGAAACACCCGAAGGTGACCGCCATTGTTGCGCGCGGACGTCAGCGAAATCTCTCCATTGAAAGATTGTGCTGGCCCAGACCCGCTGAAATTTTGTGTTTCTTTTCCATCTTTAAACCGATCTCATTTTGCAATAAATGCGAGTTGACATGTAAAACTTATTTCAACTTGAACTTGGGGAACTTATCGTGTAGCGTTGAAAAATTCAGAAGGCTAGCGGCAGGCTAACCCACTATTTTTAATGATTTTATCGATTTTAGACCCGTAAGGTTATGGGTATGGTGGTGTGGAAAACCCGGTAAATTTGAAATAAATCGGTTTACCTCCGTAAAAATACGTGAGGTGTGTTCCTCACAGCCTTATAATGTCACCCTGAAAATTGGAGCAGGTTTATCGAAAGAAAAGTAGGAATTTTTACTGGCTACGGTAACACAGCCATTGACACGCATAGCTGTACTCAAATTTGCCTCCAGACTGTATAGTGCTGTGTTACCGTAGCCAGCGTGATAGGATATAAATTCCTACTTTTCTTTCGATAAACCTGCTCCAATTTTCAGGGTGACATTATAAGGCTGTGAGGAACACACCTCACGTATTTTTACGGAGGTAAACCGATTTATTTCAAATTTACCGGGTTTTCCACACCACCACACCCATAACCTTACGGGTCTAAAATCGATAAAATCATTACAAATAGTGGGTTAGCCTGCCGCTAGCCTTCTGAATTTTTCACCGCTACCCGATAAGTTCCCCCAAGTTCAAGTTGAAATAAGTTTTACATGTCAACTCACATTTATTGCAAAATGAGACCGGTTTAAAGATGGAAAAGAAACACAAAATTTCAGCGGGTCTGGGCCAGCACAATCTTTTAATGGCGAGATTTCGCTGACGTCCGCGCGCTCATGCGCGCGCTCTACGGTTAGACTATAAAAAGCGCGCAGTGTCTATCCATTCATTCACAACTACATCATGGCTATGGCTGAAAACATGGATATTGATGGAGCGATTGACAACCTATTACAAGAGCTATTGATAGATAATGAACTAGAACACCAACCGGTAGAGGGGGATTTCATCGATATGGAACACGACGAAGATTGGCTGGACAATATATTACAAGACCTATTCATAGATGATGAACAACAACACCAAGCGGTAGAGGGGGGCGATATTGAACACGCCGAAGGAGGAGAAGAGGCAGCGGATGTCACCGCCAATACTACTCTCCAATACGAACGGTTTCAAGCAGTGCTACAAGATGTCTTCAAACAACATGAAGAACAAGCCCAAGCTCAACTCCTACAAGATGAGTTGGGAGAAGAAGACCAAGAAACAGAAAGGGGAAAAAAAGAAAAAGAACAGATGGCTATTTTACAGCCGCCATTACAAGATGAGTTGGGAGAAGACCAAGAAAAACAGAAAAGAGAAAAAAAAAGAAGAAGAAGAGATGGCTATTTTACAGCAGCAAGAGATGGAGTACTACTCTACCGCAATAAGAAGAAGACTGGGACCAGACACAATATGGAAAGCACCACAGTATTTACGCTGTGTCGAATGCTGTAGTCGCTTCGCTAAATACGCTATATTTCCATGTGGCCATCAAGCCCTGTGTATATCCTGTATTCACAGACATGCCCGAAGACCAGAGCCTACGTCCACTGACAACCCCATAGAGTGTAAACTCATCGCCCTCGAATGCGCTGTGTGTGCCCAGAGGAGAGAAAACCTGACCCGAACGATGTAACCCCTTACATCTTCCAAAGTCCCTTTTCAGGGCCACCCCAATCTTTCGAAAGAGGAAGCTTCTAATTCAAAGCACAAAAAAAAACACCAACTCCTGCACATGCACACACACCTAGGTAACAATAGGTAAATAACACTTAGTAAATGGAAACTTCCCACTAACAGCGCCCAGGTATTAGTATGAATGTACGGTAACCGAATAGTGCCGGAAAAACCCGAGTGTAAAAATTTTTTTTTCGTTGTGGGAGATTGGTAATGAGAGAGGTGAGGAGATTGAGCACTACCGAGGTGGCCCGGAAATAGCCGAGTGTAAAAAAAAATAATTTTGTTGTGAGGTGTGGGAGATGGGTAGAGGGGATTTTGCATGGGTTGGCCCTGAACACTGAAAAAGGAGGAAGGTTTAGGGGTTGGCCCTGAACACTGAAAAAAGGGGTCTACTGTGTTTTGGAAGGCTAGGGGTTGGCCCTGAAAAGGACCGTTGAGGGCAGGGATTTTTTTGGGGGTTGGAGATTGGTAATCATAGAATATAGAGGAGAGGAGATTCACCATGTAGGACCTGATTTGAATTGAATGTGCCAAGTTAGAAGTTCCCCTTTCGTAAGATTGGGGTGGCCCTGAAAAGGGCCGTTAAGGTCAATTTGTTTACCCTGTTTTATTCAGGAGGAGTTTGCCTGTCTACTCCAAACTGGCGGAAAAGTACCGGCCAGGGTGTAATGTGTATCGGCCAGCCTGTTGTTGCTGTTGTTGTTGTTGTTGGCCAGGCTCACGCTCCGCATCGTCATCAGAGGAGGAGGAATCTGCCGGTACATCGTCCAGAAAGTGCGCTGGTGGGATTTGTGGCACGTCTGCTATGTCGACGAACTCTTGTTGTTGTTGTTGTTGTTGTTGTTCGTCCAACAGATCTCGCAGACAGTCTAACCAGTCTCGCCCCAGCAAATCGGCCGGCGCCCTTGTCACTAGATCATATAAATCGGCCCAGGCGAGCGGTGTGATGTTGGTGTTGTCCCGTGTCCACTTCTTTATTTCCTCCAGCCAATATTCTCTCACGGCCCTGGCCAATTCATCTGTCCCCCGCCTCTCTTTCGCTGCACCTTTGGTGGTCGACATCTTGGCAACACGGCTCATGATTTTGATATATGCGTGTTCAGCGTATGAGAAATGTGGTTTGAATGAAGCTTCTCCCCACGCGGCCTCTGGTTTTATACTGAAACTAGAGTAGATTTTCATTGGCTGTTTCAACGGAGGTGATCCTCGTTCATTGGTTCTGTCTCCGGCCTCGCCATTGGTTGATATACACGTCGCTGATTGGCCCAATAACACGAGCAGCATACCTCCCTGGGTTAATTTTCAATCCTCGCTTTTTGCACAAAATTGATATAGCAAATTCCCATGTTAAATCCATTCGTATCTCTATAACATTAGAGTTGAACTACGCGTCGCTGATTGGCCCAATTTAGGCGCGACTGATGCCTGCTGGGTCACGTCAGAATCCTCTCATTTTGCACAAAATTGGTATAGCAAATTCCCCAGGTTAAATCAATGCATATCTCTATAACATTAGGGGTTGAACTACGCGTCGCTGATTGGTTCAATTTTAGGCGCGAGTGATGCATCCTGGGTCACCTCAGAATCCTCTCATTTTGCGCAAAATTGGGTATGGCAAATTCCCAGGTTAAATCGATTCGTATCTCTATAACATTACACCCCGAATGATCACGGACTTTCACGATGGTGCCAGTGATGCATCCTGGGTCAACTCACAATCCTGTCATTTTGCACAAAATTGGGTATGGCAAATTCCCAGGTTAAATCCATTCGTATCTCTATAACATTACAGCCCGAATGATCACGGACTTTCACGAAGGTGGAGGAAAATAAAAAACTATAACGTATACGGGTACGGATAGAGAGAGGCACGAAAAAAAACCTATAACGTGTACGGCTACGGACTAGGGGTTTAATAGACACTACCGAGTGATCACGGACTTTCACGAAGGGTGATGGAAAAATAAAAACCACAACGTGGACCATTCGATATATATAGGCCTCCCTAGTCGGTGTTTTGCCATTCACCACCATGGCAGCGCACGGAGCACTTGGGGAGCTTACCTTGTTCCAACTCACCACCCACGTCACCCTGATCGTCTATGACCATCAACTGCAGCTCATCGAAGAACAACCCCGAGAGGTGAAGTTATGTTTAACCCTAGCAGGATGGACTCTATTGACACGGTTGTTACAGGGAAAAGAGCCCGAAGTCGATTTCATGCACGTGGGAGTAGGTGTTTACCTACGAAGTGGTAGAGATGATTCTTTTTTTCCCCGGTTAGAAGAGCGTGGTGGTCCCCCTATCATACTCCGTCCGGCATTATGGCAGGCGCTGAAAGCTATTATCACCGACGTCCACGACTTACTGTACCCCGACGCGAACTCTGTGGCTACCCGCACTCTTACACATGGCTGCACCCTATTGTTGTACCCCAAACGAGTGGAGCTCATCGATGACGACAGTAGGTGTTGGTGTACGTCTGAACCCAAAGCGCGTGTCTCTTTGTCACCGGAAGGCTGGACTACCTTGAAACGGGTGTTGTTGGGTGACCTGGACGGTGATAGCATTCACCTGTGTGACGACGTCTACATTTTCCGCGGTCCCTATTTTGCTCGACTCCTCTGT
This sequence comes from Hanleya hanleyi, assembly GCA_036873755.1. Lineage (NCBI taxonomy): Eukaryota > Metazoa > Mollusca > Polyplacophora > Lepidopleurida > Hanleyidae > Hanleya > Hanleya hanleyi. Next base: position 10,348 of record JAVTVY010039524.1, on the reverse strand, counting down.
CTGAAGCGAGGTGGTTTTACTCTGGACCCTGATCTATGGACAGCCTTGGAAAAAGTAATCCCCATTGTCGATGAAGTACTATATCTATAGGATGCACACAGGCTAGAGTGGCAGTGTCTACTCATGAAGCGAACACACAACAACGCAATCCAGAGGGGGACCCGAAAGGGAATCCGAAAAGCTGGGCGGCAGGAATCCACGTGGCGTACCACTGTGAACAAGGTGTTAACAGATTTGTATTACAACCCTACCAGTCCAGCCGCTTATAGCGCTGTGGGAGCGCTCGCTCGAGCTGCACATTCCCAAGGCATCAGTCGAACTGAAGTTCGAGAATGGTTAAAAACCCAAGACACTTATAGCTTACATCGAGCAGCCCGACGACATTTTCGCCGTAACCGAGTCATCGTAGGAGGCGTAGACGCACAATGGCAGGCTGATTTGGTCGATATGAGTCGATTTGCACCCCACAATGATGGACATCGGTACATGTTGACCTGTATCGATATTTTATCCAAGTACGCATGGGTACTACCCATCCGGACCAAAACAGGAGAGAATCTGGTACGCGCGTTCCAGCAGATTTTCAAGACGGGACGCAAACCCCTCTATTTGCAAACGGATGAAGGCACAGAATTTCAAGCCTTTCTTAAGAAACAGAAGGTGTTTTTCTTCCATACGTACAACGAGACCAAAGCCTCTGTGGTGGAACGATTCAATCGCATCTTCAAAGGACGAATGTACAAGTATTTTACCGCCAAAAATACCCGACGGTACATCGATGTGCTACCTCAACTGGTCCAAGGGTACAATCGAGCCTATCATCGCAGTATCCAGCGAGCTCCCCTCGATGTGACAGAACGCAACGAGTGAGTGAGTGAGTAGGATTTAACGTCGTTTTCAACATTGTTTCAGTCATATCACGACGGTGCCTACATGTGCCAGAACACGAGAGTGTCCACAGTTCCTATTATTCTGGACACTGATCAGCCCAGCCAGTACAGCACCCGGTCACTCACGTCACCCCGTTACAAACGCGGAGATGTGGTACGGATCAGTAAAGTCAAAGGGCAATTTGAGAAAAGTTACTTGCCCAACTGGAGTGACGAGCACTTTGTCATTGTTCGCCATAAGCCTCGACATCCACACGTCTATCAACTGGAAGATCTACAAGGAGAAACACTGCAAGGCACGTTTTACGAGGCAGAATTACAACCGGTGGTGAAACACGGAAAGACTACTACACGGTGGAAAAGATTTTGAAAACGGAACGTCGACGTGGCATCCCCTATCATTTCGTCAAATGGCAAGGTTGGCCCAGTTCGTTTAATTCCTGGGTCTCAGCCGGTGACATGAAACGGCTATAAATTCTACCTCACATCGCCTACACCCTTCAGTGTAGGGTTGTACCATGGATAGTGCACATCTGCCCTTACTGCTACGGACTCGAAAAGGACAAGTCGGTACCGTGGTGTGTGTAGTAGTGCTTCTGGGTACCTTATTTGGAGGAGTCTTCTACGATTTGGCGTACCTGATATCCTGTTTCTCCGCCATTCGTCCAAGTGCTGCCCCACCTCAACGTCAAGTGCAATCACCCAACACCACCACCACCACTACTCTCTCTCCTACGACGCTGCGGACCAGATCACCATACACCCAGTCCACTACGCGGTCTAGTCCTCTTTTCACCCGCCAGCCTCCCGTATCTACCCTCAGAAGCGGAAGGCGGACCCTATCACCACACACCCAGCCCACTACGCGGTCTAGTCCTACTACTCCACCTCTTTTCACCCGGCATCCTCCCGTGTACACCCTGACTAGTCCTACCCTCAGAAGCGAACCCTCCGCATCAGAGGCACCCAGATCACGGCAACCTAGTACACCCACCACCACCAACACCACGACGCTAACACCTAGAGTGGGACTAGTACCACGTTTACCACGGCAACGGTACCCGCACGACTACGACCCCCGGTGGGATCCACGACAACGGTGGTGGGCCTCTGAACGCCGGGCGCAAATCACCAAATAACTCTATGGATCCTCGGTGGCAGCATCCTTTCACGTGTCTCATCGCTGGACCGACCGGGTCGGGAAAAATACACTTCGTTCAACGGCTCATCCAACACGGGTCAGCCCTCATTTCACCTCCCGTGGCTCACATCCTGTGGTGTTATGGAGCTTGGCAACCGGCGTACGAGGAACTGGCACGCATCCCTGGACTCACCTTGGTGGAAGGATTACCCCCAGAGGACACCCCAGAAGACACGTTGGTCGTGGTAGACGATCTGATGACCGAAACGGACAGTCGGGTCACCCGTCTCTTTACCAAAGGAAGCCATCATCGTCGGTTGAGCATCATCTACATCGTCCAGAATCTCTTCAGTAAGAACAAAGAGCACAGGAACATTAGTTTGAATGCTCAGTATGTGGTCTTATTCAAAAACCCCAGAGACGCATCACAAATTATGCACCTGGCGAAACAGATGTACCCTAAAAACACGGCCTTTGTGCGGGAAGCCTTTGAACATGCTACCCAAGGGGCTCACGGGTATCTACTCATCGACTTGAAACAAGAGACACCCTCGGCACTTCGATTGCGCACCCACATTTTTCCCGGTGAGTTCCAGGCGGTGTACACACCCAAATAAAAGAAGCAACAACCCCTCTAGCATTCACTTCCTCATCATGTCTGCACGGATACGGAAGCACGCGCCGGCCCTCCGCGTATTACGCAGCGCGCCACCGGAGGTGGGCCGGGCCCTGGTGCGCGGCGCGGACGCAGAATTGGTACGGTGTTTGTGTGAAGTCGCTCATAATGTGTTAAAAGGGAATGTTCCTCTCAGTCCCCTGCAGAAAGGGAAATTGCAACGGCACAAGACGGGTCTCCGAACGCTGGTGAAGAAGACGGGCAGTTTAAAGAAAAAGAAACAGGTGTTACAGCGAGGTGGATTTCTCGGGCACTCCTCGCACCCTTAGCCGCCACCGTACTGGGACCGTTAGTAGGGGCCATCTTGGGACGCTAACATGGAACATACGAAAAAAATGATGCTGGTGGAACCTCGACTGTTACAGAGTTTGCAATCACCCTATCCCGTACCTGCCACGGTGCAACAACTCCAGTCTCTCGACGAAGAGATGAATAGTATACTCCAACGTCGACTACCCGATCACGAGAAAATTCAACTCTACCATCACACGCTGGACCGGTACAAGACGTTTATGGATCAATATAGGGGTAGTACACCACCCCTACCTGCAGCGCCAACACTCACACCGCCACCATCATCATCATCACCTCAGCTGGAAGAGGAAGTGTTGGCCAGTGTCCCTAAGGCATTCAAGACCAAGGCTCGTTTATTGTTGGACCGGGTGAAACAGAATCCCGATATGAGTTGGAGCGATCAGGGGGAACTGCTTATTCGAAACCAAGTGGTGCCGGGGTCTCATATCACCGATTTGATCAACGATACGGTGCGCTCTCGCAAACACTCTAATCCACCGGGCTGGGAAGCCTTTGCTCAGGGGTTGAAAGACACACACACCCCTCAAGAATTGGTAGGGAATCCTAACCGTTGGGCCTTTATGCAGCAATCGACGAGTAGACCACCACCACCACCACCACCACCCTCTTCTTGGGCACCGATGTCACCTCCCAAAACACCACAACGACGGGCACCTACTTCGTCTTTACCACGCCATCCCCTGCAACCCCCCAGATCTAAGTCACCGCGACGATCACGACGCCAAGGTCAGCCACCCAAGGCCTGGGAGCCCTATTAAAGCCCGGTGCAGAAGCCAGAAAGTTCAGTCGTCATGTTTTACCTCACGTTGCCCAGTAACAGCTCACTCGATGTGTTTCCTGACAACACCTTGGCCAAGTACGTGACTCAATTACCGCAACCGTTGCATTTACCTGGACGGTGGGAATGTGGACTGGTGGATATTCAATACCCTTACTCGTGGTACAACGTACGAGACCAAGAAGTATGGTACGAAGTGACCTACGAAGGCGAAGTAAACCGACTGACTCTCCCCGAAGGCCAATACGATACCCCCAAGACGTTCATAGAGGGTCTGCTCACCTTGTTGAATTACAAGTCTCTACGGAAGGTGACGAATAGTTCAAGACCCCTGAAAGCCTATCCCTTCAAGAGTCACGTGATCTTCGATGTCAACGCACACAACGACAAGGCCTGTATCCTGCTCAGCCCCAACGTGAGTGTGGCACTCAGTTCTAAGCTACAGCAAATGTTAGGTCTGCCTTACAGCGTCTACACGGGGCCCACCACCGACAACGGTGACGTTGTGATGGATATGAAAGTAGGTATGTACGGACTCTACGTCTACTCGGACGCAGTGGACAGCCATATTGTGGGCGATGTGAACACGCCTCTGTTACGGGTGGTACCCATTAGAAAGAAGTATGGCGATCAAGTCACCCAGAGTTTCAACCACATACTCTACCTACCCGTACGACACACCGATATCAACACGATCACGGTGGATATAAGAGATGACACGGGACACCCGGTCGCATTCGAACGAGGGAAAGTGGTGCTGACACTTCATTTCCGACAAGCCCGTTCTCCTCACTTCGTATAATGTACGTGCCTTACCAGTGCCATACGGCCAGCTATGCCGACTACTACAAGAAACAAGCGGGAGGTAGCTTGCCCATCTTTAGCGGTGCACGCATGCAACGAGGTCACGGATTGGGTAACATACTGGGCAGCATCGTTAAAACGTTTTTGCCCTTGGTGATACGGGGTGTCAAAGCGGTGGGTAAACAAGCGGTACGCAGTGGACTGCACGTGGCCGGTGATGTCTTGGGAGGCACGGCACCCCGACAGGCCTTGCAACGACGGTCCCGAGAAGCAGGCAGCGTCTTGATCGCCAAAGCCCTTAAAAGACAACCACGGGCACAGCGAAGAGTCATTCGACGACAGACACACCGACGACGTACACCCCGGAAGAAAAAGAAGAGAGACATCTTCGCATAATGGCATTCATTCACTCCGAGTCGTGTTCGTCTACCAACAGTGAATTGGATTTGTGGACTATTCCACCCACACAGACCAGTGTGGCCGAAGGACGTTGGGTAGAACATCGACCCCTGGCTAGCCTGACGGGGTCGGGACCCTTGGAATTTACCATTGAAAACAAAGATACCGCCTACCTGGATTTATCCCACACGTACTTGTACGTGAAAGCCAAAATAATGGACAACGACGGGACGCCCATGGCGGACGATGCGGTGGTAGGCCCGGTGAATCTTTGGCTGCACTCCTTGTTCCAACAGGTGGATATCAGTCTGAACGATAAACTCATCAGTACGTCCACCAATACGTACCCGTACCGAGCCTACATCGAGACGCTGTTTTCGTACGGCGAAGATGTCAAAAAATCACACTTGCAAGCCTCGCTGTACTACAGGGATACACCCGGAGGCATGGATGCCTTGACCATTGCCAATGGTGGGTTCGGCCATCGCAGGCAGTTTACAGCCACTAGCAAGTCCGTTGATATGATGGAACGACTGCACGCCGATCTGTTCCTGCAAGACCGCTACATGATGAACGGTGTATCCATCAAGATCAAGTTGATCCGTTCCCCACCTACGTTCGCCTTGATGGCCGGTGGAGATGCTCCCAATTTCAAGATCGTCATAGAAGATGCAGCCCTGTTTGTCCGTACGGTAGATTTGCAACAGGGTGTGTTGCTGAGTGACATGGAAGCCTTATCGAAAAAACCAGCCCTGGTCCCCATCCGATGCGTACAGACCAAGGTGTTCTCTGTGCCAGCAGGTACGATGATGGCCAATCGTGAAAATTTATTTCTAGGGGATCTCCCTAAACGTCTTACCCTGGCGTGTGTGACCAACACCGCTTTCAATGGACAGTGGGATGAGAATCCGTTCAACTTTCAACATTTCAACATCAACTTTGTGGCACTGCACGTGGCCGGCCATCAAATTCCAGCCCGTCCGTTACAACCGGATTTTGGTAACCATCACTATGTGCGGAGCTACCTGAACCTGTTTACAGCCACAGGACAAAACAACCAGGACGAGGGAAATACCATCACTCGACGAGACTTTAGCCGTGGGTACACTTTGTTCGCCTTCGACCTCACCCCCACCTTGGAACACGATCATCAACTGGCCTTGCTCAAGAAAGGAAACTTACGGTTGGAACTGCGTTTCTCCATCCCTCTAGCCCATACCATTAACGTGATTTGCTACGCCGAGTTTGATAACGTCATCAGCGTGGATCAGCAAAGAAACGTGCTGTGTGACTACGCCAGCTAGAGTCATGGATACAGAGCAGCTGATGGCCATACTCCAGCGAGATCCTCGGGTACCCTTTCGAGGTGTGTTTCCACGCAATGTGTTTCCCACCACCCCCACTACCCCAGCAGCCTACATCCTGAATACAGACCCTGGTACTCGACCCGGTGAACATTGGGTGGCTGTGTACGTGGACACCCTAGGCCAAGGCGAATACTTTGATTCCTACGGACTTGCACCCCTGCATTCTGATTTGGTGAAGTTCATGGACGTATCTACTACAGTGTGGCGTTGGAATACTAAACGATTACAAGGACCCTTGAGTACTGTCTGCGGACAGTACTGTGTGTTTTATCTCACTCACCGGAGTAGAGGACATTCTATGCAAACGATCGTACAAATGTTTGATGATTATTGTCAAGCCGAAGACCGTGATGTACTCGTCTATGACTGGACTGCCTCTCGTTTTAATGTGCATGCTCCATTTCTCTGGTTAACTTAATTGATTCAATGCACTGCGCAGTACTATTGTTTTTTTGTTATGACGTTGTTGTTCTGACGTTCATTGATGTTGAATAAAAAAAGATTCATGAAAACACAAAATGATGGTTTTGACTTTTTTTTATTTAAGTGAACAAGAAGGGTTAGACTATGTACAATAGAATACAGGTGGTATGTACAATAGAATAAAGGTGGTATGTACAATAGAATACAGGTGGTATGTACAAAAAACCTGTCAGGAGTAGGATTCGAACCTACGTTCTGGATTTCGCAGACCAGCACTGTTAACTGGCGCCTTAGACCACTCAGCCATCCTGACTTTACAGTTTTTAACTCGTGTATCAAAAGTCATATAGTTCGAAATTTTCACAAGTCCAGGTAAGTGGTACTGATGCCATCGGGAAGGACTTTCCGTTTCGGGTAAAAGAAAGTAAAGGCGTCTCGTTGCTGGATGTACGTCCGCATCTGGTGGTCCACCACCCGAAATCCTCTGTTAGTCCCACTCGCACTGGCCTGGCTTTGCAGCACGTTCAGGTACAAGGCTTTGTCGATGTTGGGATCGCGCCGGTTCACCCCTTTGCAGCTAAACTTATTTTCGTCTCCACCGTAACAATAATACGTTTTCGAGGAGAGAGCAATCATGGCATCCCCACTCCACTCCAGCTTGAAGAGGCCCGGCGTACGCTTATCGTACCAGGGACTCCCAATCCGCATTAGAGACGGCCATGTAGGCCGAGTCTGTATCCATCTCCATGAGTTGCCAGTCTGATGGATTAAAATACACACCCATGAAATCATATAGAAACTGGAGCATCCTCAACTTGGCCACCTGGCATACCATACATCCAATCTGGAGGGGCAGGTTGTAACGGATAGTCTTTTTAGCTAAAGTGATGTCATACGTGTCGTCATCGATGACCTCCACGGAGCGAAACAGAAGAGAATTAACTTTTTTGCGGGCTTGTGGAGTAGTACAGATGTTCACGTTCACGTGCTTATCCTGGTTCGTGACCGTTTTGCCATAATAGCCATTGCCCGTCAATTTCCGCGATTCACCGATGATGGCCTTACTCGGATCTTGATCACCTTGACGACGGGCAGACGTGACGATGTCGGCATTCTCCGCAAAACAGGCGTTGGGTACTTACTGTATCATTTGGTATACGCGTGTGACTTCGAGACCGTGGCTCATGTACCACTGTAGTAGCGGAGTGCCCAGCAAGATTTTCTCTGCCCACATACTGCCAATCAACATCCGTCGAGGTCGAGGCAAACACTCGTGTTGCTCAGCATAGGCCCCCATGGTGTCTCCAATATCATCCCGACCCACCAGCGTGTTCTTAAAGATGGGAGGGCACTGGGCGAAGAGGGGCTTGAGAGTGTCGGGAACATGCAGATCACATTCGACAAAGCCGTAGAGGTCCCTGGAACGAATGGCGTCGAACATCTGTGGCAGACTCAGAAGTCGCCGACGACTGAGCGGATACTCGCGCTCTTTTAGGAAACGACGTAAATGTGGGAGGGCCTGGCACATGGTGTGAAATTCACACTCCCACATTTCAATGAGATGGTATCCTCTCTCTTTCACGTAATCGCCGTTCTCCTGCACTTCTTCGCGTAATTCTTCCGGTGTTTTTCCACGTCGTTCGTTGAAGCGTCCAGCGCTGAAATGGCATCCGTGGCCGTGCCAATAGCAGCCGTAAAATTGGAATAAGGTCGGTGTTCTACGCACCAGGGCAAACCCATCGACGGGGAGTCGACGATCTCCTATGCGCTTCTCTGTGGCGTTGGTCTGATGGCGTATATAAATTCCCCGTCGATAGGCTTCCCAATCCAACCACTGGTCAGCCAGATGCTTGTAGGGAGTGCGTTGCGGTGTGAAATGCTGGCCTTCTGCCAACCAACGTGTGTAATGCCCACTGGGCATAGGTTGGGCCAGAGACCACAGGTACAAGGCATTTGCATCGAATCCGATGATCTTAGCACAGGGTTTCCCACCGGGGAGAGTAGTGACGTCCTTCTCGTGATAACGGTGAAAAATAAGACTAGGTCCGCCGACGATGTTCTGCTTCAGACAATCATGCATGTCCGCATCTTTTTGCTGTATCAGCGAGAAGTAGGTAGGACACTCTTGAAAAAGTTGGCGAAGCGCCAGACCCGGTAAACTCAAGCACTCCTTGAAGATGTCGACGTGCATATCACGACGAAAGAGTTGAACCATTTTCTCGACCGCTTCCAGGAAAGGAACCACATCTAAGTTATTATACCATATCAGGAAATCTCGCAAGGTCTGCATGTGTTGATCGTTCCATACCTGCTGTAGTTCCCGGTACGTGTCTTGCGGACATTCCACTTGCTTCAAATCGTCAAAGAACGCGTCCCGGGGTGGCAACTGTGTTTCCTCCAAACGGTCGAGCGTCGATATATACATGTAAGGGAACCTCCCTTTGGTTTGTGCATAGTCATACGCCTTCACCCACTGATCATAGCTATAATTGGGAGCTAAGTAGTTCCGTACATCCAGGAAATGGAGTGATGTGGTAGTGAGGGCCATATGATTATTGATCTTCTTGAAATTCCTTCACCATGTTCAAGTCGTATCGCCCCGAGTTGAAACCGAGCACCGGTAACTGGCCTAGGTATTGTAGGAAGCCCGCTTTCAATTTCTCCGCATACGGTTTAGGTAAAGGGACATCCTGCGACTGCATGGGTTCCGGCTGCGACTCCGACTCCGACTCGGACTCTGACTCTTCATCGTCACTAAACGATACACCCGGTATAGGAATCCGATCGTCCAGTTGGTCCAGTACGTCCTGGAACTTGGACACCAACAATTCCGTACTGGCCGCACTGACTTCCTCTAAATACTCCATCATGCGGGTGATCAACTCATGAGAATCCCCGGTGGACACGAAACAGACCGGTGCAGCGTCATAGCCAGGTACGTTGCTGGAAATGCTCACACTCAGGGGAATATGGCGCTGCGTCCACTGCGTTTTCGCTGAAAACATGTCCATGGGCTCCAACAGGGCCTCAAAATGGTAACACGCCCGGTAGGGAAAATAACGGTCCTCCTCCGGTATGATAAGACCCTCATCGGCCAGTTCCTCGAAAATAGTAGGCGTATTATGATACACACCACCAGGAAATTTTCGCTTCACACTGTTGTCACAAATCTTCTCGTGTCGATGTAAGTCGTAAGACTCTTTGAACACCCGATGGCATTGGGCACAACTGTAGGACTGGGCGTACAGGCTCATATTGTAGATCAACGAAAAATGACTCACCCCATTGTGGTCGAAGACATTGACTTTCATGGTAGAAGCATACCGTTCTGTTGAACGACGAACCAATTCAGCCACAAATGTGTCCTCCTCGCATCGTAATCGGTATACAAAGATATTGATGTTGAACAGAGTTTCCACGACATCCAAATACTTGAACGGAACTCCACGGAACTGCCGCTCATCCAAGTCTCGCTCCTCTAAATACTGTTCCCAATAGCCATTGGTCACTCTATCACAACTCTTGGGATTACACTCGTCCAGATGCACGGCCAAA